>CAAKHD010012118.1:0-100827 GCA_901007705.1 Fistularia tabacaria
CAACTCTCTACCTTTTCCTATCATCGGCCCAATATTCAAAGTACCTACTCTCAGTTCAAGACTCTTGTCTTTCCCCTTCTCTCTCTCTCTCCCAAACACGCCTTCCTCCTCTCCTTCTTCGACCCACAGTAGCCCAATTTCGATTTTGTACCCTGTAGGTTATCGGCACCAATGGCGGTCGTTGTTAACCCGGACCTCGACCGATCCGGTATGAAGTTTTTAGGTTTGATTCGCATATTTGGTTTTGGCAAAAGTTTTATGCCGGATGCCCTTCCTGATGCAACCCTCTGCATTTATCTGGGCTTGGGACCGGCTCAGGGAGACACTGGCCTGTGCCCCCCGAGTCTGGCTCCAGGAGACACTGGCCCGTGCCGCCTGAGGCCGTATTCCTGTTGGAAAGTCATCTAATCAGTCCAATTATATGTCAACTATGATAATTTTTCTTGTGTTGTTTCATGCCAAATCCGGGGCTTCTTTCTATGCACGTTTTTGTGAGTGATATGGAAGGGAAAGAAAAAAAAAGGATTCTTCATCATTAGGATCTCTGATGAATATGAACGCATATTGTGTCCTCTATAAGTAGTGGGTTGTTGTTGGGTTTTTTGGGTAAGTAGTAGCCCTAAATTCAGGAGGGTTACATGCATTATCAAAAAAATAAAGGAGAAAAATACAATTTAGTCACCCACATTTCTCCTTCATTGTTTTTGTGAATTAAATGGAGTGGGTCCTCCATTTTACTACACCAACACTTACATTCGGGCATGTCATCTGATTTGTAACCTCATAATGAACTTTGTAATGGCTAATATGTGAAGAACATAGCAAAATAAGTTTACTTTTCCTTTTCTTTTCAAAAGTATTTTCCTTTCAGTATGTCATGGGACATACTGAAAGGCATACAATGCCTGACAGGAATTGTATTTTAAGTGTTAAACAGTCCAGATTGGCAAAAGTCAGGTTTAGTTTTCATCTTTTTTCCATTTTGTTTTATTTTTGAAAATGTCCTCATCATACTCCATTCTTTGGCCACACTCATGGGTGTCTGATAGATTTGCTTGTTATGTTAAAAGAAAGCGGTTTAATGTAATTTCATTGCTTCTTCACAGGTCTATTTATTAGATGAAGAGATATTCAACATGACCAATATTTAAAAGCATTGTTCCTTGTCAAGTATAAACCCACTTTTTTTTCCTCAGGAAAGATGACAGGTTATTAGCCATGGTTCATGTGCAGTATGATACTCGGTAAGGAATGATCGATGTAGAATTCCACAGTAGAATTCTTGTAGTAATGCATCACATCCAAGTTTTTGACATCCAAAATAATTACAGACTCACAATCTAGATTGTTCATATAACATAAGACTCTAACTCTAACATATACCCCAGATAATAAAAAGGTTCAGTCTAATTTTCCACCACACTGCTGATGTAGCTTTATCTATAGTATCCAGAAATATTTCTGAAGTTCCCGCTCCGTATTGCAATTAGGAAGAGCTCAAAAGCAATAGCCTCAACCTCTCTTGTTGTTGCACATGTGTTTGTGTGCTGTGGAGAGTAAGAGACTATGTTACAGTGCCTTATAATTTAACATGGGCTGACACTGACAAGATGAGGAGGATGCAAATAAACAGATGTTCTAAGGTGTAATTCCACATCCTAATTCAGCTCATACAACTACTTATACATGAAAATATCCCATTATCCCAAACTTGGTGTCATTGTAGGAAGACGTATACAGATCCAAACAACTGAGTTGAAATGCGATATTATATACATCGTCAAATATTGAGGGGAAATTCTTTCCTTAATTTCTTTCATTAGGTCTAATAAACTTTCTCTTGTCCTCATTCCCAGTAAGGTCCTTCCTATAAAAAAAAATGCTTGGAATGGCTTTAGAAAACAGTCAACTATGATGTTTTTGGAATGATAGTATGAGGATATATTTGTTTTGGTTGTCTCCTCCACAATGACTTATGGATGGAAATCAAGACATGGCGAGGCAAGTATTCTTTTGCCTTAATTATGTGGCCATGAAAACATTCTTTGTCACATTTCCTGCGGATGCTAACTCTAATCTATCTTACTTCTTCTACGACTGCTACTATGACTGCTACGACTACTGCTTCTACAAACAGCGACAACAAGACCAACAACACTACTACTTCATATCATCTTTCTCTATATCCATAAATCTTCTCTTTGGTCTTCCACTAGACCGCCTGCCTGGCAGCTCCAACCCCAGCATCCTTCTACAAATACAGTCCTTCTCTGCAACTCCAGACTTCCTCAAACAATACCAAAGTTCATCTCTCATTACCTTGTCATATGCTTTTTCTAGGTCTACAAAGGCACAATTTAGCTCCCTCTGGCCTTCTCTGTTCTTCTCTACCACCATGCTCAAAGCAAATACTGCATCTGTTGTTTTCTTTCTAGGCATTAAACCATACGGGTACTCACAAATGCTGACTTCTGTTCTCAGTCTAGTTTCCACAAATCTTTCCTATTACTTTATGTACAGCTCATCCTAAGTCCATAGGGTCAACAGTCCAGAGAAATGGAGAGGACTGAAAGAGGTGAAGAAACATTTTCAAGCAGGTTGGAATGGGTGGAGAAATGTGTCAGGGTTAATGTGTGACAAAAGAATATCAGCCAAAATGAAAAGAAAGCCGTACAAGACAGTTGTGAGACCAGCAATGTGGTATGGCTCGGATGTCATCGAATGTCTAAAGCCATGATCCATGCCTAAAGCCATGAGTGAGTTTCTATGAATATTGTCATTTTTACATAATGAGTTATGTTTACATAATGACAATAAAAAAAGTCTTGAGTCTTGAAGAGCAGACAAGAAGCAGAGCTGGAGTTAGCTGGGATGAAGATGTTGAGGTTCTTTTTGGGAGTGACTAACAAATTTAATCAAACAATGTGGTCATTATCAAATTCAATAGTTGATGGGACTTGCTGGTTAACTTAATTAAATGACACACTAACTAATTTAAAGTTTATTCTCAAAGGTCTGTTTCTTTCATCACAGGTATGAGGTAATGATACAGTATATCTTCCAGGCATTGCAGCAAAAAGTAACAGACTACACCACCCACCAATGACATGCTATTCCCCATACATTTTCTATTTGGTTTTAACCATTCAGCTCAGACAAATGTGCATAAACAGCAAGCAATAATGTTATCAGATTTTCTGATTGGAAATAAGATGATCAGGAAGGCAGGCTCTGTCCTGGGAGTTGAACTGGACTTGTTAGTGGAGGTGTCTGAGAGGAGGATGCTGAGGAAGCTGCTCAGTATCAGGGACTGTAGACCATAGACTGAGACCACCGAGGAGCACCACAGAAGGTCTTTCTTACCTGTGGCCATCAAACTTTATAGATACTAGAATACTCTTCCCCTTTCTCCAAGATGGGAATGTTCAGCAATAAATCAATAAAATAAATCAGTAAAATAGAAATGTACAGGACTTGTCCTAGGTGACTTTGTGAAAATATTATACAAAGAAACTTCAATGAGTCACTTTTTTATTTCAAAATGCATGACCAATGATAAGCCCCTCAATTGACAAACGGATCGGTGCGGGGTCAGCAGTGATGCAGACTCTATGCCAGTCTGTTGTGATGAAGAAGGAGCTGAGCCAAAAGGCAAAGCTGCCACTTTACCGGTTGATCTACATTCCTACCTTCACCTATGGTCATGAGCTGTGGGTCATGACTGAAAGAACAAAGTCTCGGATCCAAGTGGCCAAAATGAGTTTTCTGCGCAGGGTGTCTCGGTTCTCCCTGAGAGATATGGTGAGAGGTTTGGTCGTCCAGGAGGGGCTCATATTAGAGTTACTGCTCCTCCATGTGAAGAGGAGCTGGATGAGTAGGTTAAGGCATCTGATCAGGAGTCCTCCTCCTTGCTGGATGATGTCCAACTTGGAGGAGGCCCAGAGAAAGACCCAGGACATGCTGGAGGGGCTATGTCTGTAGGCTGGCTTGGGAACGCCTCGGGATCCCCCGAGTAAGAGCTGGACCAAATTGCACGGGAAAAGGTAAGTCTGGGCCTTTCTGCTTTGGCTGCTGGCCCCACAACCTGACCCCAGATGATTGAAGAAATATGGATGGATGGATGGTAGATTACATTCTCCTTATATCAAACAACACAGATAACCTTGTTTATTGTCAGAAAATATTTCCTTAAAAATTTAGGCTCAGTTATGAATATTTTTCAGTTTGAATACAAGCAGCACATTGGTGTCTGACTAGACGGCTGTTTTTCTGAGATTGTGGCATGTAGCACCGGAGTGTGGCAAAGTACTGTCCTGTCTCCATTCCTCTTCACCTTCGACTTCCACCACAACTCGAATTCCTGCCCCTCCAAAACGTCCTCGATGGCTCTTCCATAATCAGATGCATCACCACTGATGAGGAGGAATATGGAGGTCTAACTGAGAGTTTGGTTGAGTGGAGCAACCAGAACCACCTTCATTTCAACATCACCAAGACTAAGTAGGTGTTGGTGAACTTCAGGAGAAACTAGAGGAGACCTTTACCAATAACCATCCAGGGTGAGGATGTGGAGATGGTGGACTCATACAAGTACCTTGGGGTCCACATTAAAAATAAACTAGACTGGACACATAATACAGATGCCCTCTATAGGAAAGGTCCGAGCAGGATTGTCGTCACTGTAGCGCACGCTCTTCTTCACTGTAGTCTGCTGATTGGGCGGTGCCAAGAAGTCAACAGGCTTACAAAGCTGGTGAGGAAAGCCTGCTCAGTGGTGGGACTAAACTTGGATAGTCTGGGAACAGTGGGTGAGGTTTAACAAGCTGGTGAGGAAAGCCCACTTGGTGGTGGGATTAAACCGAAACATTCTGTCTGGAAACGGTGGAGCAATCCTTGACAATCCTTCTCACCCTCTGCAAAACGAGCTGTGGCTAAAGGGCAGTTCATTTAGCGAGCGCATCATTCCACCCCAGTGCAGAATCGAATGCTTCAAATGCTCCTTAGTGCCCACTACTATCAAACTGTACAACAGCAGTCTGGACAGCACACAACTCTGATCAGCAGGAGTCTCATCTGCACTAATGGCCACCACCTGCAACTGTCACTCACTCGTCACTTTTACTCCTGTCCTCACGTAGCAGTTTGTTATCTAATTTTACCCCTCTACTATTGTTGCCTCTGTTTGTTTTGATGTCTCTATTTCTATTTATTGTTATTGTTATTGTTACTGTTTAATGTCTTGTTACCTGTTCTTTGCCCTGTGCTACTGCAACACAAAATCCCCAATGCGGATAATAAAGTATTATCTTATGTCTTATCTTAATACTTTACCATGATTATTTTGTGGGGGGACATGTAAATGCCTTACGGTCAAAGGTCTTGATAAAGTAATTTATTGATCAACATCAGCTTGGCTAATGCTGTGAATGCTCCACACGAAAAAAACCCAACTGTAGTAATTGATTCTGCATTTTGGAAATAGAACAGGTGGATAGCATATCTATAAGAAGTTATATACATATGCAGTACATGCCTGAGGGTTCTGACCTTTTGTATTGTATTTCTTTATTTTTGATATCATCGGGGCATTTACTGTTCCTTGTTGAATTGCCACATACCTACATTTCAACTAGTTTTCATTCCTTGCTTTTCCATGTTGGAGAACACATGTAGATGCTTGCTCAAAGTAACATTGCAAGCAAGTTAACTGGTTGATTGTGTGGATTTCCTTCCCACTATGAAGCTCAGAAAACACTTTGGAAACATCAAAACAATGGGAGTAGGAAGCAGCTCTTCAGGCATTTAACATAGTCAAGTCACAGTACACACCTACATTCACTAAAAATAACCTTTTCCAACAGGATGACATGCAAAATTGTTTGATAAACAGGAAGAACATTTTAAAAATATTAGAGAAAACAAAATAACTACTGTAAAAAAATCATAAAATACAGCACAGCAACAATGTTTTTCAAAATATAGACAGATTGTTGAAGGTTTTTGCCTATTACCCTATTAGCAGGAAGCCCATAATGCCAGTCCAGCATCTGAATGGCACTACCCTTGCATTTCAGTAAATGTCCGGGGAACATATTAAATATTGTATTGTGGTGTGTCAACGAGGAAATATGACCACGGGGTTGCGGAGGACTTCGAACTACAATAAGTAGATACAACAACATAATAATTAATCTCAAGAACTTTCGGGGAACGCCAGTATATATACACTCCATAGCCACGCCCCCCAAGCCCTCAGTCCCTGGATGACAGGCCACACCCTTTAGTGTCCGCCACAGTATATTAATTGTCGTATACTTAAACAAAATCATGTGAGTTCACGATGTGTGGTCATTTAATTCCTAAGCATGACTGAGGCCTCTATCCTCCTTGTAAACGAGAGACTCTTGTTTCTCCAGACAAGAGAAACTAACTGGGAAATGCCACATTGTTAGATACCTCACAGTTCCCAGTTTGCATGAAAGAGCTTTCATTGCGGTTACTTCAGCACCCTCTATTCAGTTGTTCTTGTGAAGAAACGGGGATAAGAGGCCATTTTTGCCCAGGGTCTAAATATTAATTTACATTTCGAAATGTTGCATTCAAACAATGTGATGTTGCATACAATTTCAAAAGATGATGAAGATGATGCACCTGAAGATGACTTCAATGAAAGTCAAAGATGAAATCAAAGGTTTAATGAAAAGCTTTTTACACAAGAAGGAATGTGCTATTACTGTCATTTTGATCATCACTGCCTGTTTTAGAAGGCAATATCTTCATCATAGGAATAAAAAAAGATTCATCCTATCTTTTGCTTTGAGACAGTTTTCATAAAAATTTTCATAAACACTCATATGAGTGCTGCAGTATTAGCTCAAGAGCCAAAATATTCTGACCTTACCTCTCAATTGTCTTATTACAAACTCATCTTGATCCCAAGTCAAATGAATTGCATCAGTAAAACCAAAAAATCAAAGACTGAATGCATTCACTCAATTCAATGTTAGACCTGTTGTAATTTTTTATTATTTGAATGTTATATTATTATAATATTATTTGAAGTTTATGCTTAGTGTTACAATGTGACAGTGAATTCCATTAGCAGATAGTACAACTTCTGTAAAGCTGTTATCAACATAAATTGTATTTGCGACAGTTAAATTGAGTGGTACTTTTGAAAGTCAATGAAATGCACCATAAAAGCAAACAGTGTTATCATTTGTAAAAGCCCCCAAATCATCAGTATTACAAAAGGAAACAAAGCCATATCAACATTTCAACTGTTTCAATATTTTGCCATGTGAAGTCAGAGGTTCGATCATGTCTAATTTTGTGAAAATGATGTCTTTACAAACCAATCCAAGAGTCACTACATGTTTTCAAACTATTTAAATATAACGTTTGACAAAGTAAAACTAAGTTTTATTACAATCCATATTTAGTATGCTAAGAGGAAATATGTCTCAATTACTTTAGCTTTTAGGTTTAGAGATTTGATATCTTGTTCCATCCTGTTGCATTTGTCCGAATAACTCTATGGCTCAGCACTTATATATTTCTCTTAAATGCTTATTACATAAGTATCTCCACAGACCCATCATAGGGTGCAATTGGCTGCCAGAGGTTTGTACAAAACATGCAAAAGTTGTAGTTAATTTCTTGGAATAACCTTTCAAATGATCAAAGATAATATCTAAGTCAAAACACCATTTTATTCTTTTTAGTATCTATTCCCCCTGATGCAGCCCAGGGGGCAAAAGCCACTGTTCTCATTGAGGTCATCCCATGCCCAGATAACTGCAGAAGGTTATGCCAGGAAGCACATCCAACATAAAACCCTATGCTTGACTAAACATGCACATCAAACCAATAACTTTCCCTCTGGATCAGTTAGGGCCAGATTGGTTGACATGATATAAAGGAAAAAGGTGGATGAACTGTATGTCTTAAATTCCAGGGAAAAAGGTTTCAGGGCTAGAATCTTAGGTTAAAATTTTAGGTTGTTCTATCATGGTATTGGTCGGAAGAGAGCAGGGAGAGTGGTAACTGGTAAGGACTTGTGGACATTTTGGTGCTGATGAATGAGGAAAATTAAAGAGAGTGACGGATAGAACAGGTGACTGGTGTGGAGCCAGGAGAAAGTACCAGTGCTGTGGAAGACGTCCTGCCTGGTTCCCGTACCCAAGAAGTCGTCACTTTCAGAACTCAGTGACTCCTGACCAGCTGCCCTCACATCTCATGTGATGAAGGCTCTGGAAGGACTGGTCTCAGCCCACCTGATGCCACAGATGAAGTCGGTGCTGGACCCTCTGCAGTTTGCCTACCAGCCTCATTTAGGAGTTGAAGACGTCGTCGTCTACCTGCTCCAACGAGCTCATCTGCACTGCATGGTGAAGGAAGTACTGTGAGAATCACATTCTTTGATTTCTCCAGTGCTTTTAACACCATTCAGCCACTGGTGTTGGGCGAAAAGCTGCGGGTGATAGGTGTCAATGGCTCGGTGATCGCCTGGATTACTGACTACCTGACAGGCAGGCCACAGTTTGTCCGTCTGGGCAGTGTTCTGTACTGGGGCTCCTCAGGGGACTGCTTTCTCCTTTTCTCTTCACTTTGTACACCACCGACTTCCAGTAGAACACAGTCATGCCACCGACAGACATTCTCGGATGACTTGGCTGTTGTTGGTGAATATATTGGTAGAAGGATGCTAAATTTAATTTTACCAGCTCAGATGATATGAAAAGAATGTCTGAGTTGTTGATATAATGAGGGTTTTCCTTTTTTTTGCAACAAAATTTCCAAATTAGGGAAAAATAAATTCTTGACTGTCTTTACAGTTTTTTTTTATTGTTGTATTAAAAACAGTTTAACAGTTGCATTTCTATAAACTAGGCGGAGGTGAACTGCATGGTCAGATTGCTTTCACAAAAAGTCACTCATCTTAGATGTAATACAAATCTTTGTCGATATGAACATTGTCAAAGCAGTGGTTTGCCTCTGATTTTGTCAAGTCTTGTCAAGAAAAAACGTTTGCAATTTTTAGAGACATGGAGCTTAACTTGGCTCAATGTTAAAATTTGCATGTGGAAACAAAGGATCCCATTAAGATGTAAAATACGTAAAAATGCACTGGTTTAGTTGAAATATACACACTTTGTGTATACTGCCACAACATATAGATAAGCCAGACTCAACCACCCACACATAACCAATCTGGGCAAACTTGCCAGCAGCAACTAGTACACAACTCATCATGATGCAATGTTTTGTTGTCTTGATACCATAATTTCTCACACAGGCAATAACTTACAACTCAAGTATGTCAGTATCTGTGACTAAAATCATGTTGGAGGTGTAAATCGACATCATTCTGACTACTTTCACACAGTCAACACCAAACAATGTAAGTAGCTTGAAGTATCTGACTTTTGAGTTTGATTCAGGGGAAAAAAAAATATCTTGTCATGTCTGTTCTCGCTCATAGAAAATTGTTAATCATTATTGGTATTTCTTTGTTTGATATTTGCTCTTCTTTAAATCTACAAAGAAAACAGATCATATCACTTGGACAAATACTGATCCTTGCACATGCAGGTTTAGCACATTAATATTAACATGCTTGCTGGTTACTGATGAATGCTATCAGTCCACCCTTAATCACTCTTAAGATGTACATGCATAGGCCAAATCTGGATTTATACATGTTCAATGTTTGGTGCACCAAGGGAGTCTTTGGGATAAAATAAAGATAGGCTATTTGACATTGATGGTACAGATACAGACAGAAAGTGTCTTTCAGTATTTATGCTGGCGATCTTATCATGATATTGCAACACATTAAACCTTACTATTCAGACTATTCTTTTCATTGTTTGTGGTATCTAGCAAAACAAAAAAACACAGTCAAAATCAGATAAGTCAGTCAAACGGCAAATTAAGGGGCTTGAAAGCAATGCCACAAAAGTGGGGATTCAGACACTTTTGACCCTTAAATAGATATATTTTTATAAACAACATTTAGCCTCAGCTGGCGATATAATAGTTGCTTTGAGGGGAATTATTAAACCAATTATAGAATAAGAAGTCATGAAGTTTGAAATACTATTTAATTTATTTATTTTTGGAGATGAAATAATATGTTTCATAGTCTCATCATAAAGTAACCAAATGGAGACAGGAGAAATTGCAAGGAATGTGAAAAAATATGTTTCATAGTGTCATCATAAAGTAACCAAATGGAAACTGGAGAAAATTACAAGGAATGTAGTAAATGAGTGACAGCGTGTCATTCATTTTATGGTTCTGATTATGTATTTATATGTTTGGGGTATTCCTCTTGCCCTCATTTCAGCTAGTTAAAGATATCTTGTGTGTTGCTACTTTGTATTTAGCTTCCAACTTATAAGTTGACCAGGAACGTCTTAGCACACTGAATACAAATATATCTGATGAATTTATTAAATGTTCGGTTTTGTCTAATGAACTGTACGCCCAAGAGAAGAGTAAGCGAATACCTTCACAACACCAAGTTATGGCCCCCCTCCCCCCACGTCCTCGACACACACACACACACACGCACAACTTCTCTCTTTCTCTCGCTCTCTCTCTCTCTGGGCGGATCTTCCGTTATCCACTCCCTCTCTCGCAATCCAGTACTTGTCCGACTATGCACGTGGAGGCTGCCTTAGTGCAGCTTCAGAGTCCGGGTGCGCTTTATGACGACTTTTAGCCTGAAATGTCGCGATCCCACTGCTGTTCGCTCTGGCAATTTTTGTAAAAAAACTTTTCCCAGAGCTTTCGTGCGGAAGCGTTTTATACCTCAACATAATCGCTCAGAATGACTCTTCTTTAACTTCGGTCATTGTTGTCCACCCCCACCTCTCTTTTTATCCCCTGTCCCTTGCTCCTGCAAGTTCAGTCCTTGTACATAAGTATGGTAGATAAAGGTCCTTTGTTGACTTCTGCCATTATTTTTTATTTGTCCATTGGGGCTGCAATTTTTCAAGTCTTGGAGGAACCAAATTGGAAGCAGGCCGCAAACCAGTATAAAACCCAGAAGAACAAAATACTCCAGGAGTATCCATGTTTGACTCCACATGATTTGGACAGAATATTAGAGGTATGGTCGTAAGATTTTGGAACTCTCCAACAGTTTTCTAATGGAATATATTTGAAATTTTAATTGCTGCAAAACTAACCCGAGTCACATGAGGTAGATTTCAAAGTGTTTAAATGTTGCATGCAGTTTCTGTGACACATGAGGTCTTAATGAGGCTCAGCTGCTATAACTAAACTCCTGTGGAATGAGTTGGTGTCAGTTCATCGTGTTTATCACAGCCACTACAGCAGCAAAGTTTAACAGCTTTAGGATTCTGAGCAAACAACACAGGTGTTTGTCATTATTAGTGCAAAACCCCAAATGGTCGTGATCTTAGACTATAGTTTTAGGGGTGAATGTATCAATTCCAGATAGAGTGACTTGTTTTATTGGCAGATGTCACTGCATTCTTATTCAAATCTGATAATCTGTATGTCTTCAGCAGCAATTGGTGTTGCCTGTGTGGAGTTACAATCTGTAATCTTTTAACACTAAATTTTTTATCTTTATCGTGTTCCACTGCCAATTTTTGCATCAAAAAATGAATTTCCTTACACTTTTTTAAACCCTGTTAACACAAAGTGCAATATGTGTGGTATCAAGTTTTTTAATATATGATCACTTCCTTGAAGTAGGGTGTTATGGCCTTATAGTTTTATCCATTTGATATTTTTATTATTAAACTGTATGATGACTTTGTTTTATCTGCCAAGGCCTCTCTAGTTGGAAAATGTTTGTCGGAATATAGACATTATTTATGCTTGAGCATGTATACACACCATTCCTTTCAAAGGAATACTTTCTTCAGTGGTTAATTACTATAAAGAAAAGACTCCTATGTTAATGAGGGATTTTTTTTAAATATATTTTTCTATTATTTATACCGTACTGCATATGCAATTAAGACTAGAAACATTTCTGAAAGTGTACCCCCCTTTTGGGCCCACATCAGTATAAGAGAGCTTTATTATCCCCTCATCCCCGGGTCCCTCTTTCTTCTACTTCTTTCTGTGTGGGTTAATGAAAGGCCTACACAAATGACACTTTGCCCTTTTATAACACTGTTTCACAGCTGAATCTCCCTCAAAGACAAAATCTGAATTGGGATGATTATGATAGAACAGTATTTGGAAATTACCTTTGGGCTGTCACTTCTAAGCAACGGCTGAATTAACAATGGGTTTGTTGCAAAGTTTAGTTTACCCTTCTTGCAGGAATAAAAACTATGTAAATCCAGTTTTGCATTTAAACTGTTTGTTTGACATTAAGTTTCCCTATCTGTGTTGCCACTGTACATGTTTAATCTTCATGATTTTTTTTTTTTTTTGTTCTTTTACTCTCTAGATGTTTACCAAAACACCTGTTGTAAAGACTTAAGATGAAACAGAACATTCTATGGCCTGTTTTCCACTGGAGAATACTTTATCAGTCTTGTTTGTTTTGGATGTAAAGGTTCAATTTGTTTTTCCTTGTGGATAATTTGCTTGGCTTGTTTTTAAGCAAACCTCACGAGAAGGCAACACTCTTATCAAACTTCTCATTTATTAACAAGGGGTTTACTATTAACTGTTTGGTCCCTTGAAGTAGCCAATATATAAAGATTGCATTTCATGGCTTGTCAACGTTGGCTGTTGTCTAGCTGTTTATAAATGTGTGTTTGTGTGTCATAGTGGGTGTGTGTGAAAAGCGTCCCCCCCCCTTAAGAGTAATTATCTGTTTAAAGATTCTTATAATGTATAGATGGCATGTCCTCACAAAACTTGCTGTGTTGTAACATTTTATATTCACAGTCTCAATATTACCTGAAATTTCTAAAAAAAAATAAATATATATATATATATATATATATATTTAGTGTATATATATAATTTTTTTTAAATCAAACCTTGTCTTTGTCTCAGTTACTATCAATAGCATTATAAATGGCCTAGTGGGCAACCATACAGTTCCCTAATGAAGTAGTTTGAAGTGTGTATACACTTGTGCTGTGTTTCTAATTGAATGAATGCTAAAGAGCCTTTAGTGACTCATCTGTAATAAGTGATGCAAATACCTTGTTTAGTCTGTGCTGGATTGCTTTGAACATATGTTGCCTTTGGACTTCATTGGGAATAATGGCCTTTTAGACTTCCTTGTCTTGCATGACTGAAAGCTGCTTGGTTATTCCTGTTGCACATGACTGAAAGATCACGTTTGTAGATATGTTTTTCAATACACTGTGGTCAAAATTCTTAAGTGAAACGTGGCTTCCAGTCAGACCGATCAGGCAAAGATGAATGAAGTAGCACTGTCTGCACAAGCTTACTTTGTCATGTGCTTAGGGTGCTGTCATTACCCCATGGTGTGAAATAGCAAAGACTTCAGTGTCATAAGTACAGTGCAGGCAACTGATTTTCAAATGAATAAAATACCTGACCTATCTGGTGTAATTTTCAACCACGATGCATGCATGCCTATTTTTTTTTTGTCATTTGTATTTATGATTTATCTCAATCAAACTATATTGCCATTGATTCCCTTAACTAGGTCAAACACACAGTGGTCCTGTCACTATGTCACTATGTCACTATTTTTTTGTAAGAACCAGATCCAAGTGCACCAGATCTTCCTTCAGACACATGGTGGCAATGTATTGCTGACCGTCACCAAACCTTTAACGGTCACATTTCGCCTCAAGATAAGCACTAGTTGTGAGTCTCCAACTTCGGCTCTACAGGACTGCAGAAACACATTTTTTCTCTATTCATCTTACAGTAGTTTAGTAACCAATTGAAAGTATTGGGTTTTCGCTAAACTCTTATAGCAGCTTGTTCCATCAGAGATCTGTTTTATTGCATCGTGCTGTAAGCTGATTTTAAAAATATATACATATTAAAATGTAGCTACAGGACTTTGATCATAAATCTGTCATAAGAAATGATCCTGTAGTTCTTTTGTCTAGTAACGACTGCCAAGCACAAGCCTTTTCAACACCATCCTCCCATGGCTTCATCAGTTAAAGATGCACTGGCCTATTTATCAGTATAGCAGTGATCAGTTTAACCAACAAAAATTCATTATTAGACTATCTAACCGCAATGTACATCTATTATTAATGGTTACCATGTCGGCTTATAATCAATGTGACAATCTTTCAAAAATGTATACATGATATCGTGTCTCTGTGAAAGTAGTCATCTGAGCTCCAAATGTGGTGGTGAAAGAATTGTAAGATGTAAGAATTTTTTTTTCTAACTGAAACATCAGCTCAGGGGATCAGGCATCTATCAAATCCAGAAAAACCTACAATTTTGTCATGGTGCTTGGTAAACATTTTGTTTTGATAACATCAGTTAAGCCATAACCGGATAGTGCTTTGCAATAAATTGCACAATTCACTTACCCGACTCCCAAGGCTTTTCCCTCTTTTGCAAAGTTTTTACACCTCCGGTCTGTGCAGGAATATTTGAGCTGCATAGAAAGTTAAACCTCAGTGTTCCTTGCCAGTTTTTATCCATTTATTTATTTAATTTTGCAAGCTATGCGTCTCTGTCAAATATCTATACATGTCATGGAAAAGTTTGGGACTTGGGCCAATTCAATCTTTCCCTTTAGCAGCTGTTTACTGTGCTTCTTGGCTGTTTTGTGCTCTTATATTGAAAGTGGAAAAATACCAAAGATCTGAGTTTTATTCCAGCCGCCAGCTGTCCTGATAACAGCTGGAGTTTGTCATTGTGGTTTTTACTGTTCTTTGGTTATCAGAGTGGCAGTGAAAGACTACTACGCCTGCAGTTTTGCAATAATTAACTTTGAGTAATGCAAAAGAATCCTTTTGCTGTAGATTGTGCAGTTGCATTTGGTCATGTGATGTGGTTTGGTTAAATTTTTATGGTTTCATGACAAAAGCTGAAACATAAGTTGAAGTCAGCATGTCTCAGGCCTAAAGTTTTCGCAACTTTCTCTTCATCATGAATGTAGAGCTTGTGAAGAAAATGTTCCATACCTCAATACCACATGTCTATTTCAGTATAACCATATTGCTCGGTTAGTTAATAAAGTTGGACCTGGAAGAATTTTACTGCCCACAAAGTGGAAAATTTTCCTTGGCTCACTACAACCATCATAGACCAAAAGCAAAATAAGTAATTTAAACAGTACCAACAAAAAAAGATAATAAAACCAAAAAAGTCATTTAATGCAAAAAATCTCCCTGTCATAGAAGAGAAAAGTTAATTTTCAAACACAAAATAATTGTACAGGATACGTGAGCTGGTGAGTTGGATATGTATGTAGGATAGGTATGGTTGTGGTAATTTTGGTGAATACTGGACAGTTTCCCCAAAAGTTACATCTGCATCTTCAAAAGTTACTTGTATCTCATTTAAGAAAAAGGTCTGTCCAATGTGGACTTGATTTAATTTTTATCTATTTAGTTTTTGCTGGTCCACTTCTCTAGATTTTGTATTTTGGCCACTGACAAGTCAACCACAAAAATATATATAAGATACTAGTTAAGGTAAATGTAATACTGATATACTACTTTGATCAAAGCAAATCAGTATTTAGTTTGTCTTTGTATGGTTTTGTTTTGGGGTTTTTTTTTTGTCATCTTGCATGCCCTGGCTGGATTTACAAAATGCAGCCAAATGTAATTTTGTATTGCATAATTTCAATACATATTTTTAACCACAAAATGTATTTTCTGAGATTACTCGGAATATTTAATTCCATTTCAAAATTATTTTTAAATAATAAACAAACTTTAGATCATCCTTCATTGGGTGACCATGCCCATTTAATGCTAGTCACAATTGAGTAATAGGTTTTAGGAGTTTTATCAAGAGTAGGTTATTTGAAAAGTTTCTGATATGCTTTTAATTTCTCTAACATGTGGATCTAGATGTATAAAAGCTTTCACCATTTTCATTGACATATCCTGCAATGTTGGCTGCAGCACTGGAAACTTATAGAACATGTGACTTCCTTAGGCCCCTTCCCAATGTCAAGCTATTTTCTGATTTTATGTTGCCAAAGAAATCTGAATTGTCAATGCAGACTGTTTTAGTATACCTCCTTGGATTTTACTACATGTTCATGTCCATGTTTTTCAAGAAGAGGATCTTTGGTGTGGAGAATGGTTTGTCCCAGCACACTCTATTGAGTATTCGTGGATATCTCAGAGAGAGAACTCAGTCTCTGTTGTGGCTCTTTAAACAATCATGTGGTTGGCGGTGACAGTTTTTAAAATGTCCTTTTAAAAATCATTTTTATTAAAAAATGAAATCAAGCAGGCTTACTGAAATATATGACACAACTTATTTGAAACCTGATCTCTTAAACTCTATATTAACATTCTGGCCTATGTTGGATCTTAAATGATAAGGGCACAAAAAAGACCATTACCACCTGTTTTAATCTAAGAATCCTCACATTATCATGAAATGCCTCTTAAGGATGCAGTACTAGCTTTCTTGTTTTCCTGCAAAAGCAAGCAAAGGTCGCTAGAACGATTTGCCCAGGGTTTAACTTCAATTCTCTTGGTTGCCATAGTGTCGTTTTCAGCTCGAGTAGCACTGCAGATACCATCATAGTATCAGGAAGGATGTGGTGGAAGAAATGAAGTTCACACATAACTTCCTGTGTTGATTTTTACTAGTTGAAGATAGTTTAGTTTGTAACATTTTGAACTTGTAAAAAAGTATGGCACCAATTTTAATAGAATTACTTTATGTTTTTGTTATTTTCCCTAGAAGCTCTCCTCCAGCTATTATTGACTCAAAATCTCTGTCCCTAGGCAGTGTCTGATGCTGCAGGCAAGGGGGTCACGATAACTGGAAACAAGACCTTCAACAACTGGAACTGGCCAAATGCTGTTATCTTTGCTGCCACTGTTATCACTACTATTGGTAAGGGCGTTTGGAGGTCTAATACTGACAGATCAGGTTCTGAAATCGGCAAGTTTTTCTGAAGGCTTAAGTAAATAGGATTTTTTTAGGTTAGACCTATGTCTCAGAAAAATGCTATAAAATATAGTCTTTTCTAATGTGCATACTAATCAAGATTTCATAATGTTTTCTGTTCATGTTCTTTATGTATTCTAACCAAGTAATTTGAATGTTCAAAGGATATGGGAACATTGCCCCCAAAACATCTGCTGGCAGAGTATTTTGCATTTTCTATGGGCTATTTGGTGTACCGCTGTGTCTCACCTGGATCAGTGAACTGGGAAAATTCTTTGGGGGCAGAGCCAAGCACCTGGGACAATATCTAACCAAGAAAGGATTTTCATTGGTAATCACCACCACCACCCATCTACGCGTTAGACTTAATATCTCCCTGCTTACTTGTCTTTGTCTTTTTTCAGAGAAAGGCTCAATTTACCTGCACTGCAATTTTTCTTCTCTGGGGTGTGCTGGTCCATTTACTCCTTCCACCTTTGGTGTTTATGTCCCAAGAGGGTTGGACATATATTGAAGGCCTGTACTTTTCATTTGTCACCTTGACAACAATTGGTTTTGGTGACTTGGTAGCAGGTAAGTGCAGAAATAAATAGTGTAGTAAATGTATTTGGGGAAAAACCGGAGCAATAAATTGTGCGCAGAAGCCAAATATTATGCAGCTTTTCAATTTAATTGATTGCGCCAATACATGATAACCAAATAACTAATCTAGTTTAAAATGTGTTTTGTCTTCTCAGGTGTTGAACCAAATAAAGAATACCCAACTCTTTACCGTTATTTTGTGGAAGTGTGGGTTTTTCTGGGTTTGGCCTGGCTCTCTTTGTTTTTCAACTGGAAAGTTCGAATGGTGATAGAGGCCCACAAAGCCCTGAAGAAACGTCGCAAGCTGCGCAAACTTTCTCTTGATGAGCTTCGTCACTACAAAGAGTCTCACAAGGCGGCCCTTCGACTACCCCCCACTCCTAATGATGTCAACATCTTCAGCTTCCTGTCCAAGAAGCAGGAAGGTTATAATGACTTGATCAAGCAGATTGGCTCTAAAAATGGTGGCGCAAACAATGGTTTCACTGGAAATGCCACAAGGAAATCCAAAGATATGAGCCGCTCCAAGAGTTGCAATGATGCCCCTGTTTTTAATGGCCACACCATCCTCAGTCTTGACCGTTCACCACGGCACAAGAGACGCTATAGCTTCAGTGACCGTGTCACTGTTGCATTTTCAAAGTCCAAGAGCTACCTCATGGGCTCAGACAACAGTTTGCTGTTGACAGAGGGTGATGCAGAACTTGAACACGACCAGATATATGAGAACCAGCTTGACAAGGATGTCGATTTAGAGAATGGAGGGCCGGGAGATTGTGGGAGAGGATGTCGAAGGACGTGGGATTCTAAAGAGTACCACCACCACCACCTTATGTTCCAAAATGCAAATATTTCTTTCATTGATGAGGAAAATTTTCTAAGCAATAACTTGGAAGAGGATGATGATTCCAAAGCTAAACTCTCCATAACTACATGTGATGAAAACATTGAAACAAACTCTAAGGAGGAGCAGGGCTCTGAATCTGATGGCTCTGTTTTCACTAGTGATGAGTCCGAACACAGTCACTCCTATGAGAAGCTTGTAGAGGAATATGCCAAGGAAGAAAATACTGAGTCTTAAAGTCCACATCATCAACTCTGCTATGCATTTCTAATGCTAACTGATGAGTAGAAATTAATGTTCTTAAACAAAGAATGAAGTACTTCAGACCAATTGAAAGAGTTGGGCCCTGTGTTAAAAACAACTTTTGTGTTTTTAATATAATAGATTGCAGAACAAATTCTCCCAAGATTTGCTCATTTCTTAAACGGTTTAAGAAAGTCAGTCATTGTAATATATTCAGACCTTAACTATTTTCTTCAAAAGATGTATTTTCTGCTCAAAGACTGAAAATAAATTAAATGCAGAGATCAATTTGATTTCACAAGATGTCTACAATGCATATTCACCATATTGGTGTTTTTAAAATATTTTTTATTATGATGGAGGTCTTTATTCAGTGGCTGCATTGGTTTGTGCATCTCACATTACACAATTACATCGCAAAGAGACCCCTCAAAGTCCATTCGTGCAGAAGTCTTAAAACCTGAGCCAATATTATGTCCTTTAGGGGAGGGGGGGTAGAAATGTCCTTTTTTTTTCTTTCAGGGTTTTCACTTTTCTATTTGTAAGTTCTTGTTAAATGCATGTGTCTGCAATTGCTGTTTTGTTATGATTAATCAATAGACCTGTGACCGCATCAGTAAAGTCATCAATGATGCAGTGGCAGCCTTTTGAGACATGACACCAATTAAAGGTAAAATATGGAAAATCATAATGTTGCAAACTGAGATTCATTTCTTAAATATTCAGCCACGAGACTGCCATTTGTAAGATACTACTCATTTTTTATGAACAAAGGACATTGTAAATGATCCTTTCATATTGCCCCTCATAAAAAATAAAAGTTGCTTCTTTGTTTCTCTGCGGTCAGCATTTCATGTCTTTTTCTAACAATTAACTGTCAGCAAACAAAAGGAGAGAAACCTTAACTGCATCTTCAGCGTTCTTTCACTGTATTATATTTGCCATGTAAATATTGGCTGAAAGCCATCAGCAGCCACAAACATGGCACAGCCAAGGACATGGCCTTGCTACTGAGTGTTTACTTCCAGGGGCTCACACTGACATGAAGACATGAATGACTGACATAAAACATATGGCACTCAGCTAAGAGTAACATAAAATATATCAGTGCTCACTTTATGTGTATCTGTCAGGAAAAAGTTAATGATAGTAACAAACTGCTCAGTGGAAGAGCCAAATATTGCTTTTCAATTTGATTCTCACGAGTTTCTTGTCCAGCTACTGCTTTTTGCATAGTTCAAGCCCCCTACAATTTTGAGTTTTTAAAATATATTTTAAATAGTAAATGCGATCGCCCAGGAATGTTAAAATCAAAGACTTCAAACCACATTCACCTGTCCACTGCAAAAGACTTTTGATAAAGTCCAACACTGATGAATGTGCTAGGTGGTGGCTCCATTAATACATAGAATAAAAGACAATTTGCTTGTTTTGTTTTTTATATCTGCCCTGACTTTTGTTGTCTTTTGTTTTGAAAATGCAGGAATTCTGATGCAGCCATGGTACTTTTAAAGGCTGAATTTAAAGCGTGCCTTTCAATTTATTCAAAACCAATTTAGTTAGTTTACCCCATTGCCCTGATTTTATATCAACATTGCCCCAATATGTACATATTTTTTAAACAATTAAATTACTCTTTTTGTAATTTTTTTTGAAAAAGACGTTGCCAACATAAACTATTATAGGTAAAAGATTAAGTAAAAATTAATTCTGTGATAATTCTAAAAGTTAGCTATTTAGCCCTTTCTTTAACAAATATCTTCAATGCTTAAATGTATTTTCCATTCTCATCCAAATGAATTTATAAAAATAAAGTTTTGTTACTGCACAACGTTACATCACTGACACCTTCCATAACAGATCCCCTATTTTACTAAGAATAACACTTAATTGTACATGAACACAATATAAAAAATGTGTTTAGTACATTTATTGTGCTGTTACTGTAAACACAAACAATTAAAAAGAGACCTTTATTTTTTCATATTCCGTTCACTGTCAGTGAAATTCAACCACTGCATTTAACCCATCATGGATGAACAGTAGGCAGTCGCTTAGCAGCGCCATGGGTTTAGCGTCTTTCTCAACATGACTTTGATTGTAAAGAGGAGCACAGCAATCAAGAATAGGAAAAAAAAAAACATTAAAGAATTTTAGTATAAATTCAAAGTTTGAAACAGTGATAATGATAATGCTATTAATTTTCAGTTAGGTTGGACTCCATTATATTATAAAAGTGTTTGAGTCTATTATCAAACCATCTTAAACCATGAACACAAATTTATGAAACTATCTATTTAACTTGCTTGCATATCAACAGATAAATAGGCTGATAGAAATGAAAATGACAAATTACATTGTGACTGAAGCCGCAAGAAAAGGGAGAACGAGCCAACAATTGAACAACTAACTTCTTATTTAGTTAACCTCGGGTTTAAGAATCAAATTGCCTTCCACCCCACCTAAACTCTATCTGACCTCAGTTTTTCCACATTAAGTTTTTCGCAAACCAAATGTAATTTATCAAAGTAATCTGTCAACTTTACAGATATGACAGTAAAATGGGTCTTGAAATGTAAATACTTATCCAATTTGCTCTTGACACTAAATTATCAGACATGAATATTAAAAAGTCCATTGTTGATTAACTCAATGATTGTGATTTTTTATTGGAAATTGACTTTGGAAACTTTGAAAAGTTAATATCTAAAATATGAACGTTACTTAATTTTTCAATCATCACACCTGTGACTGCCAATTATATGTATTTACATAGGCAAAGGTCATTTTGTCAGGGATAAACTGCCTTTAAATTTGTAGCACTATAACACTGAGTATAATAGTGTTCAAGATTTATTTGTCTAAAGATTATGTTCTCTTAAATTTTGGACAAGTGATGATTTCCTGTTTCCTGATTTCCTGACCAGTATTGTCCATATCACTGAAATAATTTAATCTGTGGAAAAGAAAACTTTTTATAAGCATAGCATTTATTGTTATTGGGCAAATCATTTCATCAAGCTATGGTTCACTGTCTCAATTTTTGCTGATACCACCCTTCTAGTCTATTTGAAGCAGAAATATATTTCATTGCTATTCTAGAATCAATGTTTAATCAGAATACATGATGTTTAGGAACATTTACACTCATGATTATACAAAGTTTATGCTTTACCTGATGAAAGTGAGGAAAAATGCAGCAAACGCTTAGTGTGAGAATATGCTGAGGCTGGTGGAAAGTGACTGTCTCCTATTACTGTAAATGTGACTGTCTCCAATTACTGTTTGATTCCATGCTTGACATAATTAAAGTTTCTGATTGATCCAATATACATGAATCGAAGAATCAAAGCAAACAAATTGATTTTGCACTGTATAAAATTAATCATTATTTTCGGAGGATGTTAGAAAATTTGTTGCCCAGAATGAGGCCAATGACAAAACAAAATATAAAGATGCCTTTTCACAGTCCCACAAGCCTTCTTAAAGGAGTCAGGAATAACAAAGTTTATGATTGTTCCTGGTATAATATGTAATGTTTTCTTACTGTTCTGTGACCTAAACTGTGGTGAATATCTTAGTGTGCCTATTGTTAGTTGAAGTTAAGGCAATTTGTGCATTTAAAGTGTGTTTTTATCAGAAACACCTAAGAGTGAGAATGGCTCAGTATTCAAAAGAATTAACAGATAAGGATATGCATGGCCGGAGGGAGATAGATTGTGAGATAGTGTTTTGATAGATTGTGTTTTGACACTCACTTATTCTCTTTGATTTTGATAAAAGGATCATGTAGAACTCGTAAAAGCTGCACTCTCTGGACATGCCTTTGTCTAAATATCGTCTCATGCACCTTTTCCAAATGTTAGAATTGAGTCTTGGAACATGACACAGTTTAACACAAAATCAGAAATTATGATTTTAGAGGAGGACTGAATGTCTTTTGAGTTTAAAATCCACAAACATTCAAGATGTGTTTCCTTTAATTTGTTCACAAAACCTGCTGATAAAATATGGAATCTTGTACCATGCCAGAAAACATATAAAGCAGAAACATAAACTGCTTTTAAGTTCTTTATGAATACCTAAACCTTCCCTCAAGTCCTAGGAAAGCATACTGTATTTGCTGAAAAAGGATTGGCTTATGCCCTTTGGGTTCATCTTACCGTCTTAAAGCTATACTCATTAAGTTGTTCAATAGAACAAGAGTTCTCTCATTTCAAACTTCAAACAATCTTATCTAGGCATGCAACATAAAAAAATTACATAGCTGTGAAATTAGGTCATGTGCAAAAGTGTGATTATTTGCACAAAAATGTTCCAGTTTCAAAGCAATTGTGATGTTCAGGGAAGTTCCCTTAAGAATGTTGGTTTAATTTGATGGTCTGCTGGTTAGAACTGTGCCATTCATCAAATAGATACCCACTTTTGCATATGAAAACTTTTTTTACAAATTTTACATTAGCATTCATTCATTCATTCATTGTCTATACAGCTTATGTTGCAATCTGGGTCGTGGGATTGCTGTCCCAAAACATACCTTTTATTGTTCATTTAATACTAGGATATTCAAATGATACACCAGTTCGTGTATTGTCATAGGCATTTATAGATGTATCATTTAGCATTTATGCTTGGAGATGTTGGATTCATATTGATGTGTATTTAACGACATTGTGTGGAAACAAAATTGTGGGGAAAGATGAGTTCTCAAATACGCAATTAAATTTCAAATCAAATACAAAGAGCCCCGTTTATCAGAAATGTAAAAATGTTGAAATAATATTTATAATTTTCAAAAGCTTTATTAAATGGAATAAAAAATAGTTGTGCATGAATTGAGTATTTTTGAACAACCTTCAGCTATCACCTGGCTATTTTATTTATTTATTTATTTTTATTTTTCGATGTCATTCATTTTTTCATCATGTATACCATTTATCCTGTACTCAGGATAAGTACCCAATGATAGCCCAGGTATGGTGCACCCTGGACTGATCACTAGTAGCAGGGCCACAATTGCTCGCAGGGCCACATTCGGTCTTTCGATCACATGTCTGGGCAATACATTCATTATCATTGTCTACCGCCTATCTTGTACTTGGGATCACAGAGAGAAGCAGTACACCTTGGACCAGTCGCCAATCGTCACAAATAACCATTCACTCTCTCATTCACACATTTGGGCAATTATTCCAATTTTCCAATTAACCAAACCTTTTTGGATCGTGGGAGGAGACCAGAGAACCAACGGGCATCGGGTGAACAAGGAAACTCTACATAGACAAACCAGGGATCAGTGAACCTCCTGCTATGAGGCAGAAGCGCCAGGCAAAATTAGGTGGAACTGCAATGTAAATAAAGTTAATAATAATTATCAACTTATTCATAAGTATTATGTATTATTATTGTTATTACCTCCAAGAATAATGTGGGTCATGAGCCTTTAATTTTTAATGACATACAATTTTCTGATCTGAAGCAAATATTCATGATGAGGCCAGTCTTAAATTACAGGTATTTTTGGAAATTTGCAGCACAAAACAGACCTCAAAGTGCTTAAGGTCTAATAGTGCTTACTCTTAGGTTTGTAAGAATGAATCATCACCAACCATCTTTCTGTATCAACATTTCCATCTTGGAACAGAGTGATGCCAGTTCTCTTCTTTGTCAACAAAGGAAGAAGGGGAACCAGATGGAGAGTTGTTTCTGTAGCCCCCAATGCAACAACAGCTCAATATACACTGGTCCAGGAATGGGAATTGTGACTGAGAAAGCCCCATGAACCTCTATGACACAATTATTTCCTGAGTTTCTATGTCTGGCCTTCCGGGCCGGAAACTTTTGGACAACCCCCTGAGTTTAGTTTGTATATGTATGTTGATATGTGCATACACTGTGCTTTTCGTTAATGTGAATTTGTACTAGATGTGTGGGATTAAGGAGGAATTTTTGGTGTACATAATGTACTGTAATATGTTAAAAATCACTGTTGTCATTGTTTTGCTTTTCATTATTGTTCGTATGCACTATGCCAAATATTAACAAAGTCTGAGGCCTTTAACGACCGACAACTGCATCACAGCAGGGAGTGTTTGCAAGCAACTACATTTTCTACCATCTGAAGAACAACTGATGTATTATATTTTGAAGTGAACTAAGGAACTTTGCTTTTCAGATTCTAACGAGCCAAATCCCTCCTTCAGAAATAACAAAACAGATTTATTATGCAATCATTATTAATTTTAATACACACCGAAGATAGGAAAAGAACCGACTCCTAATCTACTTCAATCATGGCTATGCTTTGGCCTATCATATCCAAGAGGACCCTTCTGGACGCTACAACATTCGGGAAAACTAAATATTATGATTACTTTAATTTTACATTAAAAAGTAAAATTTAACATATCCATTCAAATAAGTAATTTTGATTCGATAATCATTTTATTTTCAAGTGTAAAAAAATTCCGGGTTCAAACGCACGTTCTATTTTGAAAAGAATGACTCAACTCTAACCCGGAACCACTCCAATGTCACGCTATTTATGATGTGTCCGACCGTCAGCTGTTTGTACTGTTATTATGAGATAAATAAAGTAGTAGACACTTCTAATTGTTTCAAGAGGACAGATTCGAATAACTAAGAAATACTGGCCTTTTAAACAAACCGTGAAAAGGTTTAACAACATTAAAAGCGGAGTCAAGGTGCTGACTGTAGGCAGACTAACAAAACTACTAGCAACTAGCAAACGGGCTAGCTGTCGTATCCCTGACTACCTGGG
Organism: Fistularia tabacaria; assembly: GCA_901007705.1. Classification (NCBI taxonomy): domain Eukaryota; kingdom Metazoa; phylum Chordata; class Actinopteri; order Syngnathiformes; family Fistulariidae; genus Fistularia; species Fistularia tabacaria. The sequence continues at coordinate 25,488 of CAAKHD010012118.1, forward strand.
TCCTGATCGGACGGAAAAGACATGTCGTGCAATTTGTTGGAATTTTGTCGGCTCCAAGAGCTCAACTCGGTAAGGGACTACTTGTTCCAGAGACAGAAAAACGACCCACCGGAGGAAAAGGATAAAACAGGTATCATCTCAGAGACACGGAACCGGCTATCCGAGTCCACAGTTCAATTAGCTGCCTTTGGATACTGATATTTACTTACTACTGTATTAAATAAAGCAGTTGACCACTAAAAAGTAATACACCCAACTCTGGCAACTTAATGGGAATTGAGAATGATAGGAGAAGGTTTGTTTTGTGGCCGCTAATAGCATTAGTGAGGGGTCTGTTATTCACGTAACGTCTCAGCTGCCCAAAGTTATTTCAAGTGTCCACCCAATTTGTGCTCTGCCTCTCTGCAAAAATGCGTCTTATATTTGGAGGTTAGCTGGTTTTCTAAGCGAAGTTACAAATGTAATTGAATATCATTTACATTTTAATGTAGGTAAAACCTGCTTTTGGTGATGGTGATGGTGAGGGCGTGGGGAGGCCTCTTACGTCCAATATTTGATTAAGAAGTCTGAACTTTTCAGAGGGGTTTGAATAAAAAAAAAAAAAAAAGGATTGCTCACGAAATACCACCCAACTTATTCAGTGCACGAACATTGTTCAGCTTTTCACAGTGACTAGATAAACACAAGCACAGCTCTGAAATAATACAATGCAACATACATCTTTAGGAGCGGTGTAGCGCAGGAGGTAGAGCGATCGTCTTTGGAACCGAACCTCCTCGTGTGTCGAAGTGTTGTTGAGCAAGACACTGAACACCTAAGTGCTCCCCTGGAGCACCTTCTCCATCGAACCCTAGTCTCTGTATCCTCCTCTCTCACACCATCGAGCTTCATATCCTCTCTCACTATGTCCATAAATCTTCTCTTTGGTCTTCCTCATGACCTCCTGCCAGGCAGCTCCGATTCCAGCAGCCATCTACCAATATATTCAGTAACCCTCCTCTGTACATGACTGAACCATCTCAGTCTGGCTTCTCTGACCTTCTCTCCATAACATCTAACATGTGCAGTCCCTCTGATGGACTCATTCCCGATCCTATCCATCCTCCCCACTCCCAAAGAGAACCTCAACATCTTCATCTCTGCAACCTCCAGCTCTGCCATCTGTCTTTGTCATTGTCACTGTTTCTAGATCATACAGCCTCGCTGGTCTCACCACTGTTTTGTACGCCTTTCCTTTCATTCTGGCTGATATTCCTCTATCACATAGTACCCCTGACACTTTTCTCCACCCATTGCAATCGTCTTGAACCCGTTTCTTAAAGTCTTTTACACACTCTCCGTTGCTCTTACCTGTTGACCCTAAGTACTTGAAATCCTCCAACTTCTTGATCTCTACTCCCTGTAGCCTGACCATTCCACATGGGATTATCTCATTCACACACACATATATTCTATCTTGCTGTGACCAACCTTCATTCCTCTCCTTTCCAGAGCATACTTCCACCTCTCAGGATTTACCTCAACCTGTTGCTTGTTCTCACTATAGATCTCAGTGTCATCCGCGAACATAATGGTCCATGGAGATCCCTGTCTAACCTCATCTGTCAGCCTGTCCACCACCACTGCAAACAAGAAGGGGCTAAGAGCTGATCCCTGTTGAAGTCCCCCCTCCGCCTTGAACTTTTCTGTTACACCGACAGCACACCTAACCACTGTCTCACAACTAGCATACATGTCCTGCACCAGTCTAACATACTTCTCTGTCACTCCTGTTGTACTGTATCTGTAGTACTCTTTCTAGGCATCAAACCATTCTGCTGCTCACAAATGCTGACTTCTGCTCTCAGTCTAGTTTCTACTACTCTTTCCCAAAACTTCATTGTATGGTTCATCAACTTTATCCCTCCTTAGATAACGCAATTCTGCACATCCTCCTTATTCTTAAAAATGGGCACCATCACACTTGTTCTCCATTCCTAAGGCATCTTCTCACTCTCTAAGACTCTGTTGAATAATCTGGCCAGAAATTCTGCCAGCTCTTCAAAGTACTCTTTCCATCTTTCAATCACTCTTCTGGAATCTGTCTATACATTTGCCTCTCTATCCTTAATCACCCGGACCTGCTGTACATCTTTTCAATCTCTGTTCTTCTGTTTTGCCAACTTGTATAAATCATTCCTTCCCTCCTTACTGTCCAATCAAGCATACAAGTCATTGTACGCCTTTTGTTTTTTCTTCACTACCTTTACCTTTGCCTTACGCTGTAACTCCCTGTTCTCTTCAGCCCCCTTAGTTTCCCACTTCTTCTTTGCTACCCGCTTTTTCTGTATATACTCCTGCACTTCCTCATTCCACCACCAAATCTCCTGATATACTTTCCTTCCAGATGATACATCAAGTACTCTCCTACCTGTCTAGCTGATCACATTAGCTGTAGTTGTCCAGTCACCTGGAATCTCCCTGACCACCCAGAGCCTTTCTCAACTCCTCCCTGAAAACCATACAACACTCCTCCCACTTTGTCCTCTGCCTTGCCTTTGTCCTCTTGATCTTCCTTGGATGACCTCCTGTCTGTAGGATGACTGGTCATCCTACAGACCACCATCCTATGCTGTCTGGCTACACTCTCACCTACCAATACTTTGCAGTCACTGATCTCTTTCAGATTACCTTGTCTATTCAAGATGTAGTCTACCTGCATGCTCCTACCTCCTCTCTTATAAATTACCTTATGTTCCTGTTTTTTCTCTAAAATAGTGTTCACTATAGCCATTTCCATCCTTTTTGCAAAGTCTACCCCCATCTGTCCCTCTGCATTCCTATCTTGGATATCAAGCCTGCTTATCACTTCTTAATCACTTCTATTGCCTGCTCCAACATGTCCATTGAAGTCTGTACCAATTACCACTCTCCTCTCTTGGGATGTTCTGCATCACTTCATCTAAATCATTCCAGGACTTCCCCTTTTCCTCTGAATCACATACCACCTGTGGGGCACAGCCACTAACAACATTGAGCATCACACATTCGATTTCAAGTTTCAGACTCATAAGTCTATCTGACATTCTTTTCACCTCCAGAATATTCCTAACAAACTCCTCCTTCAAGATAACTCCTACTCCATTTCTCTTCCTGGTGCAGCCTAAAACCTGCTCCTAAGCTTCTAGCCTTACTACCTTTCCACTTGGTCTCCTGGACACATAGTATATGCACTTTCCTCTTCTGCATCATGTCAACCAACTCTCGCCTGTTATTGTCCCAGCATTCAAAGTCTCTGCTCTCAGTCTCAGACTCTTGCCTTTCCTCTTTTCTCTCTGTTTCCGAACACTTCTTCCTCCTCTCCTTCTTCAACCCAAAGCAACCCAATTTCCACTGGTACCTTGCAGGTTATAGGCACCAATGGCAGTTGTTGCTAACCCAGGCCTCGACCGTTGAGATTCTTAGGTTCGATTTGCATATTTGGTTTTGGCATTAGTTTTACGCCAGATGCCCTTCCCGACGCAACCCTCTGCATTTATCCAGGGAGACACTGACCCATGCCCCTCCGAGGCTGACTCAGGTAGACATTGGCCTATGCCACCCTGAGGCTTCATTACAATGCAACATACATAAAACACATTGTTGTTCATGACTGTCACTCACATGTCCCTTCAATGTAAAAGTATCTAACTCACAGGCAGAGAACCAAGGGAGATTTTATTAAATAATCTGTCAGATTGTCTACTTCCTACCTTTTGAGAAGTCATTCTCCCAATATTGTTTCTGAAATAGTTTTTTGTATGTAAACATACAAACAAAATGTTTGTATGTTTACATAGCAGAATGCCTGAATTTTCACATTCCACATTGGTTAAATGAAGAAGTTGTGAATTCAATCCCTTTGGTAGAGAAGCTTATTTAAATGATACAAGTCAGACATTACAATTGGGTGAATATCATTTCAGTAGCTGTTTTGTCTTTAATACCTTACATTGTATGACCTAATGCATTAACAATTACACAGATAATCTGTAATTACAGTCTATGAGAACCTGACAATTCTAGCAAGAGGAGTAACATCTCAGGAAGGACAAACGTCTCCAAAATCCTATCTGTCACTGTGGTTTCAGACAGTTAATGAATGTTGACCTTTCACCCCTTGCCCCTATCTGTAAGGGGGCAGTGTGGCTTAAGGTGTTAGAGTGGTCATCCTTGGAACAGAACATTCTTGGTTTGATTCCTGCGCTTCTCCTAGCCTTTCAAAGTGTTGTTGAGCAAGACACTGAGCCCCTAACTGTTCCCCTGGCACGGCTAAGTGGCTTCCTTCTGCTCATGGTTCATCCATGAGGGGTGGTCAAAGTTTGCTCATCTTGTGTTGTATGTATATCCGAATGTGACGAATAAAGGGATGTCTATTTCTTAACAGAAAACGAGCTCTCTTGGAGCACCTCTGATTGGGAGTCAGCTTGGGAGAGCAACAACACCAAAGAGGAGGAAACCAGCATGACAGTCTGTAATTTTGTATTTTATCAAGCATCAATGGTCTGATGGTTCAATGTTTGTGAATATAATGCATGCATAAAGTGTACAATCATGCAATGATGACAATTCCCCTTCATCTATCAAATAGCAATTGTTTAATTTCCACAATAAAAACTTTCAAAAGCAAATATTCAGTTTTGAAATGAAACAAGGATCTCACTAGGGTTTAATATACTTATACTACAACTAGAAATGGTTCATTTGTGGCGGACACTTAGGGGCGTGGCCTCTCACCCCATGGGACTAGGGGCTTGGAACGTGGTTTAGGCCAGGGGAATATGGTCCACGGATGTTCGCTGTCAGTTCGTTTTTGTGTGAAAGAAATAAATTTGTAACTTGTCCTCTGCATTTTCTCTAATTGCACTACACATTAAAGAAAACATGTTACTTGTGGAAACAGTGCAACAGAATGTTACATTCTGGTGAAGAATCACATTTTTTAGACTGCAGCAGTCGTAGTTTTCCTTGTTCATACTCCAAGGAAGAAGATGCATACAGAAGAGGAAAGACATGGATTCTCGTAAATAGAAAAGAGTTGATATTCTGCCTACATCTGTTAAATTCATTTGAAAGTGGATAGATTTTGTTTCTCTTTGACTGAAACACACATACAAAAAAACCTTGTGAAGATGCTGTTAGAGAATAGTTTATGATACCAGGTGTTTTAACAAGGTAGTAAGATTTGTCACCCGAGTCTTTGTTATTGATATTTTGTATATTTTTCAGTTTTATCCTGCTTCTACCTGCCTCTGGTTCATATGACCCCGAAGTTGTTTTCTGTTAATTTCCAATTTACATATGCAAAGTAATTAGTCCTCCCCACCTGCTGTGCTCTCTTCATGTTCAGGGGGAGATGGTGGAGCAGTATAGACCTTGGTTGCAGAACTGTGTTGTTTCCATGTCGCCCTGTTCAGACCTTCTTATTATTGCCCATGAGCAAAACGCTGTCTTTCTCTCAGGTCAGATAATCCGTCATATAGTCAATTATCATTGAAGATGCAGAGGAGTGATGGTTCACTTTTGTTTTTTAATGATTCTTGCAGCTAAGTGGCGTACAGATGACAGTGGTAGGGAGGAGATGACCCTGTGCACGACATGGACCGGAAGCCTCAGCACTGATGAAAGGTGAGGGGAAAAAATTTAGATCAGGAAAACATTACAATTATTTCTTAAAAGGGACTGTGCTGTAAATTCACATCTGCGTGTTTTCTTATTACAGGGAGTCTGTCAGCAGCTCCATCTGTATACCATTGGCAAGCCAGAAAAGGTAAATTATTTCCTCTTTTTAGTGAATGACCTGCACAGTGATTTAAACCTGTTTTTTGTGAATTTGCAGGAGTTCAACTGGACAACCTGACTGGACATGTGTTGTTGTTGGATTCACGTCTGGATATGTTCGTTTCTACACTGAGGTCTTGTCTTGTGGAAGCTCTTGTAGCTTTGAAAAATAATGTGTTTAACAATTTAACAAGTTTTTGTATGAATTCAAATCATGAAATGTAGACTTGATGTGTCCTTTTAGAATGGGGTTCTCCTCCTGGCCCAGCTGCTGCATGAAGACCCTGTTTTAAGGCTTAAGTGTCGCACATATGAGGTCCCTCGACATCCAGGAGTAATTGAGCAGGTAGCAACTGTTACTTTTGTGTACCAAGATCTATTTCTGACATTTAAAACTTGTGTATAAACAGACTGTCAAGAATTTGTGTGACATTTTAAAGGTCCCAGCACAAGTGTAATTTTTGATTCATTTAATCACAGCATGAGGAGTTGAGTATCCTCTACCCTGCTGCTCTGGTCACCATAGACGGCTTCAGCCTCTTTCAGTCTCTGCGAGCTTGTCGAAATCAGATGGCCAGAGGTATTGTTTTTACAATGTGTGTGTGTGGGTGGGGGGGTCATCAAATGACATAAACACTTGCAGATGTTTATGACAAAACTGAGCACTTCCACTAAAAATTCACATCGGAAGGAGAAAAAGAATTGTGTCATTGTCAAAGAAACCAGTCTTATAGGGACATCAGATGAAACAAGCAGCTGATTGGAAAAAAATAACTTTAATTCATTTAATTGTACATCCATCCATAAGTCTTCTGACGCTTATCTGAAGTTGGGTCGCGGGGACAACAGCTGGGGCAGGGAGGCCGAGACTTCCCCCTCCCCAGCCACATGGTCCAGCTCTTCTGGGGAGACCCCAAGGCGCTGCCAGGCCAGCCTAGAGACATAGTCCCTCCAGCGTGACGTGGATGTTCCCCATGGCCTCCTCCCAGATGGAGGTCCCCAGAATACCTCCCCCTGGAGGTGTCCAGGAGGCATCCTGACCAGATACCCGAGCCACCTCATCTGGCTCCTTTCTATGCGGAGGAGCAGCGACTCTACTCCGAGCTCCTCCCCGATGGCCAAACTTATCAACTTATTTCTAAGGGGGAGTCCAATGTGCTTACTAGCTAAAAGACAAATAAAAAAGATAGTCGCTTGTTCATAATCAGGCAATGCTCTCTTTCGAAATATCATCATAAAATATCAACATATTTTGTTTCATACCTTCGGACCTTTTCTACCTTTCTCTTCTCTGTTTCCTTACAGCTGCTGCAGCAGGTAGTGATGTAATTCAGCCCCCTCCTCTTGCATATAAAAAGTGGGGTCTTCAGGACATGGATACGGTTGTCGACCATGCTAGTGTTGGTAAGCGACTTTTGCTAACAACTGAGTTGATATTCATTTGTATCAGTCAATATAGCCCCAAGGTTTATTAGTATAGGTGACACATAGATGACAAAAGATCCTAAATTTGAGCATTTACTGTTGAACCTATAAGCTATAATTATATTGGCATATTACATAGATACATGCTGTTAAATAATAGTACAATATAAGAAAAACAAATGCTTTAAACAGTTTAATCGCCCACGGAAACGATGTGTATTTTAGTGTTGTTTTTTTAACAACCCAGTCAAATTAGGTCATTCTTGTTAAAATGATCAATAAGTAGCACCACTTTGATCTGAAAAATGGACTGTTAAAATGTTTTCACTATGCCTGATGACTGACACCTGTCATCACCTTAAGCACTTTGATGAGGATTTCAGTTGAGTATCCTGACAGCAATTGCTGGATTAGCATTAAAGTCAGGGGGACAATCTTCTCGTTCCCTCACTGATACACGTAGTTTGTGAATTTCCCCAAGAATTTCCCTCATGAATACAGTACCTACCTACTTGTTACTGTACTTACCCAGCTTCTCTCAGAAAAGCGAGAATGTCGGATTTTCTACACAATAACTGCTAATCTTTTTCCTCCCTTAATCTTTCCATCTGTTAGGTATTATGACACTATGTGTGTTTGATCAGCTGAAGAATGCCTCTATTCTGGGGGGGTTTAATACATCAGTGAAGGGCAGTCCCCCTGCCATGAGCCAGTATGTTACTGTTGGAGGGGGGCCTTACACAGGCTTTTACTATGCTGTAGAGGTGGGTGTTTTGTAGAATCTCGTAAAAATCCTAATACTACTTGATGTAACAACAAAAATATCTATTAAGTGCAATACATGAGAATATTGGGCTTTTTCAAGACATTAATGACTAAATATGATATTGTTATGGATATATACCCTGAACAGGGAAGCTCTCAGCCCCTTCTTTCTCACGTGGCTCTTGCTGTGGCCAGTAAACTCACCTCAGCTCTCTTCAGTGCTGCCAGGTGTGTATGTGTCCATGCATGTGAGACCATTCACATGTGCGTGTGTGTACAAAAAGCAGTTATGCCACTTCTTTGTGTGTTGATGCATTTTTACATATTTTTCCTTGATGTTTGTCTCTGTTCACTGTCTCTGTTTCCCTCAGTGGGTGGTTAGGTTGGAATAAGAATAAGTATGAGGATGATGCTGCCCAGAAACAGAAGCCCAAAGTGGAGCCTGCAACACCCTTACGGATCAGGTAACAATCATAATATTTACTTCTTTGATCTCAGTGTCGCTTACAAAAATGTCACTGGGCTCAAGGGTTCGAGGAGTCCAGGAGGCATCCTGGCCAGATGCCGGAACAACCTCGTTTGGCTCCTCTCCACAAGGAGGAGCAACAACTATTCTGAGCCCCTTCCGGATGGCTGAACTCCTCACCCTATCTCAAGGGGAGAGCCCGGAGACCCTGTGGAGAAAACTCATTTCGGCTGCTTGGATCTGTGACTGTGTTCTTTCAGTCACAACCCATGGCTCGTGACCATAGGTGAGGGTAGGAACATAGATTGACAGGAATCCCCGCGGGGCACGATTGAATGCCCTCTCCAGGTCCAAAAACACATGTAGACTGGTTGGGCAAACTCCCATGCGCCATCAAGGACCCTGCCGAGGGTATAGAGCTGGTCCACTATTCCACGATCAGGACAAAAACCACTATGCTTCTCTTGGATCCAAGGTACAACCACCTGGCGGAGCCTGCTCTCCAGCACCCCCAAGTCGACTTTTCCAGGGAGGCTGAGGAGTGTGATCCCCCTGCTGTTTGAGGACTCTCTATGATCCCCTTTTTAAAGAGGGGGATCACTACCCCAGTTTTCCAATCCAGAGGCACAACCCCTGCCTTCCATGCAATGTTGCATAGGCATGTGAGCCACGACAGCCCTACAACATCCAATACCTCAAGGAACTCGGGGCACATCTCATCCAACCTTGGGGCCCTGTCAGAGCTTTTTGACTGCCTTGGCAACTTGTGCCCCAATTGTGGCATATCCCCCAACTCTGTTTCCTCATTAGAAGCCCTGCTGTCGGGATTGGGTAGGACTTGGATGTATTCCTTCCATTGATCCACAAGATCTCGAGTAGAGGTCAGCAGCCCGCCATCCCAACTGTGCACCATATTGACGGTGTGCTACTTCTTCCTCCTAAGTCGCCAGAGGGTGGACCAGAATCTCCTTGGAACCCTCTGGAAGTTGTTCTCCATGGCCTCCCCAAACCCCTCCCATGCCCGAGTTTTCGTTTCGGCAACTACCAAAGCCACATGCTGCTCGGTACCTATCGGCTGCCTCTGGAGCCCAAAGTCCAGAAATGCTCCTTTTTTAACTTTACGCAGAGGTCCTCCAGCACCACTTTCACTCAATGTCCCCCATCTCCTTCTCCATTGTTGAGACTGTTCCAGAGAGTACTGTTTCTGAAAGGAGAAAGAGGTCCACATGTGGACACCTTTATTCTGAACATGATGTTTGTTATGGAAAGTCCATGACAAGCACAAGCCCATTATTATATTTTGTGGGGGCAAAAATATACACAGTGCATCCAGAAACTATTCACAGTGCTTCACTTTTTACAGAGTTTGTTATATTACAACTTCATTTCAAAATTTATTAAATTCATTTTTTCCCTCAAAAGTCTACGCACAACACCCCATAATGACAAGATTATTTTTTAATGTTTGCAAAATTATCATTATTATTATAATTAAAAAGACCAAGTTATGACTTGTATGTAATTATTCACAGCCTTTGCTCAGGACTTTGTTTATGGACCTTCAGTAGCAATTACAGTCTAGTCTTCTTGAATATGATGCCACAAACTTGGTACACCTACCTTTAGCCACCTCTCAATTGATGTAGGAGCAGCAGCTTCGGTGTACAGCCATTTTCAGATCTTTCAGGAGTTGTTCAATTGGATTCAAGTCTGGGCTCTGGCTGGGCCTCTCAAGGACATTCAGAGAGTCGACCTGAAGCCACTGCTTCGATATTTTGGCTATATGCGGATGTTTGTTGTCCTGCTGAAAGATGAATTGTCGCCCAAATGTGAGGTTGAGTGCTTTGGAAATGTTTTTTATCCAGGATGTCTCTGTAGATTGCTGAATTCATTTTCCTCTGGTATTGGGGATGGTATTGGCTAGCTGATGAGCAGGGACCGGTTTCCCCCAATGTGACGGCTGGCATTCAGGCTAAAGATTTAAGTCTTTTTCTCATCAACACCTGTTTCTCATCGTTTGTCAACCTACAAACTTCAGGAGGGCTGTCATTTTCCTTTTGATGAGGAGTGCCTTCACCTGGCCACTCTACCTAAGAGGCCAGATTGGTGGATTGCTGCTGAGATTTTTGTCCTTCTGCATTGTTCTCCTGTTCCCACATCGTAATGCTCAAGCGCTGACAGAGTAACCATTGGGTTCTTGTTCACCTACCTGACCTAGGCCCTTTCTCCCAGAATCACTCAGTTTAGATGGCTGGCCAGTTTGAGAAGGAGTCCTGGGTGTTCCAAAATGTTTCCATTTACAGATGATGGAGGCCACTGTGTTCATTAGGACCACATAAGCAGTAGAAAGTTTTCCCTATGCTTTACCAGATTTGTGCCTCAATCCCAATCCTCTTCCTGTGATTTAAAACTTGGTTTGTGCTCTGTCAAGTAATGACAACTGTAGGACCTTGTATCCAAATAGCCTTTCCAAATGTTGATTAATCATCTGAATTTATCATGGTTGAACTCCAGTTAAGCTGTAGAAACATCTCAAGGATCATCTGTGGAAATAGGATGCACCTGAGCTCAATTTTGACCTTCATGGCAAAGGCTGTGAATACCAATGAAAATTAAATTTCTTGCGTTTAATTTTCAATAAATAAGCAACAAAATTTAAAAAACAATTTTAACGTTGTCGTTATGGGTTATTGTGTGTAGAATTTTGAGGGAAAAATTTGATGCAATCAATTTCGAAATAAGGTTGAAGTACTGTAGATACATTCTGGATGCGCTATACACACTTAAAATATGTTTTTTTGTTATTTTTTTTAAACTAAAAAACAATATGCTGTCCAGATTGCAAAATAAAATCAATCAATAAATAGCACTCTATTTAGCAACTACATTTTTGCTTTTTTTTTTTTTTTTTTTAAATCAAACAAGTATCGATACTAATGTAGCCCTCTTGTACCCAGCTGCTTAGACCGACATACATTGTCGGAGGACCTGACGTTCCATGAGGGTTTGGTGCAAGCTAGGCATCATGGTCACCAAAGTACTTGCAGTGGAATCCCCGACTAATGTGTGCTTTATGTTGATGTGGTTCTTTAAGCTGGAAGTTTTTCGGTGAAACAAAAACTCCTTCCTGATGAGTTCAAACTGCGTTATGTCAGTTGATTGCCCCCTCTTGGGTTTTGTAATGAAATTTCCCATTGAGGGGCCAGTATGTTGTCACTGTGCATGTGTTACCATTGTTGAAATTTTGCTATTATGGTATTATCCTCATTATTATCATTGACCAAATTAAGTCTGCTGTTTATGTACTTTAAAAAAGTATGTTTTTGTACTCTTGTTGCTATTTATGATTTCCTTTCTGATTTTCTTCCATTGATTAATTAATTAATTAATGTGTTGATTTTGACAGCCCTGTATTGTGTGCATGCGTGCGTGCCTGTTCCTTTTTCTCCCAGATTTGGTCTTCCAGACTCTCGTCGACATGGAGAGTCCATCTGTCTGTCCCCTTGCAACATGCTTGCTGGGGTGACCGATGACTTTGGCAGAGTCACAGTGCTGGACTTGGCCAGAGGTATTGCAATCCGTATGTGGAAAGGTAAGGAAACTAGTTGGAGAACAATGACAACTATAGCTACATATCACAGAGTGACACCTGTGTACTAATTTTCCTACATAGAGCATAGTTTTGCCTCAGGATGCATAAAGATTAGCAGGTGTGTCTTCACTCAATATTTGACAGAACATCCACATATATTTTGTATATGTTGTTGTTTTATCATGGATAACTTTTTCACTGTTTTCATATTCTATTAATTTGTATGAAACCATGTCAAGATTTGAATGCAAGAATAACTAACTTTACTTGATTTCCTCAAGTTTTGTATCCTAAAAACCTAAGAAATTGTTTTAATTTTTTTCCTTTCACCCATATATTATCTTAACGTTATGTAACTTCAGGTTATCGAGATGCTCAGCTGGGTTGGCTGCAACTTCCAGAAGATCGGGGTAATCAGGATTTCTCCCCCTCATCTTCCCTCATCCGACGAATTGCACTTTTCCTGGTCATCTATGCTCCCCGCAGAGGAATCCTTGAGGTGTGGGCGATGCAATATGGGCCTAGAGTTGGAGCCTTCACTGTAGGAAAGCATTGCAGGTATCCAGAGTATACTGTTGTTATCAAGGTCCCAACAGTTACTCATAAGCATCAAAGATAATATGGCTGTTCAGTCAAATACATAAACATACACATCTATTGCAGTTCACATAGTCTGGTGTGTGTTTGTGTGGGTTTGTTTTTTTCAGGTTGCTGTATGCAGGCTACCGTCTTATGGGGGTTAACAATGTGACCAGTCAAGGCTGGCAGCTCAACACCCAGCAAGTGTGTCTGCTGGATCCACTCACAGGAGCACTTAGGACAGTCAACGTACCCTTTCACTTGGCACTCAGGTTGATAGAGTTTGCATGTTCTCCCTCTGTCTGTGTGGGCTTCCTAGAAGTTTCCGGTTTCCTCTCGCAATCAAAAAAATGCTGAAGGTTAATTGGAAAAATTGCCCTGATGTGTAAATGAGAGAGTGGTTGTCTGTCTGTATATGTGGCCCTGGAATTGACTGGTGACCAGTCCAGGGTGTACCCCGCCTCTCACCCAATGGCTGCTGTGATAGACCCCACTATCCCCTGCAACCCTGAGTAGGATAAGTGGTAGACAATGGCTGGATGAAAATAAGATAAGATAAGATAAGATAATACTTTATTGATCCCCATAGGGGAAATTCGGGTGTTGCAGCAGCAACAATAGAAAAGAAAAAAAAAAAAAAAAAAACAGTTTGGAATGAACTGTAAAGGACATTACACAGATGACATATTATATCGATTAAACTGCAAAGTTGTAGAATGAATATCACAAATTAAACATATCTGCCCCCAAATTGTTATAAATTGCCTTGAACTGTATGGAGTCAAGTTACTGAATGTATTCTAAATAATAAAATGCATCCTTAATCTTTTTTTAAATGATACTGCTCTATGCTAAAAATAACTCAGTGGCAAGAGATTTTTGAATTATTTAAGGTTTGCTGCAGTCACTAAATTTGAGGTCTGAGTAAACTATCCAAACCTCACCTCTTCATGTCAATTTCAGTGACAAGAAAAGTGAACGAGCCAAAGACATTCATCTGTTAAAGAGATTGACCACTAGGAGCAGAGAAGGTGAGCCTGGTAAGATGAAGGGAGTCTTGCATCCCATCTCAGACCGATATATTAACACATTACATCTTGAAAATGTAATACATTACATTATATTTAAACTCTTTGGATTAGAGTTGTATCAAAATAATTATGGCTTGCAAATGTTTGGCAAATTGCAAGTCTAAACATCTATTTACACAATCGTGAACTTAAAAGACCAGATTGGCCTGTGGAATACCTACAGCCATCATTTTAAATTCTGAGTTGGTTCCAATTTCCTTCTTTTTTGACAAAGGCAGAAGCTTGAGCACGGGTTCAAGGCTATGCTCAAGACCTTGTTGCTCTCTCTGTAGCTGTGAAAGACTTGACAATTTCCTTATCATTAACTGTAATGACAAGGTAGCAATAAAGCAGAACTGTTATCTATCATATCAAAGAGAACTACTTTTCTGAAAAGAAATTGAAAAACACCCCTTGATCTGGGTAAAAAAAATGTATTCCAGAATGCTTTTGCGGATTTAGACATGGCCATGTTGCATGTATACAGATGTCATGTTTTCTTGAAGCTTTGGCCCTTTCTAATTACGCAAAAACCCACGTTGATTAAGATATGGGAATTTGTTTTGGGTTGACTGAAATACAACTATTGAGTAGCATATATATTTCTTTTTTCAGTGTTGTTTGTGTCAGACATCTTTGAACTTGAAGCTATGACAGTGCTGCTGGATATCAAACATCCAGATATTAAAAAGCAGGTAAAATGAGACATTTAACTCATATTTAAAAAAACAACAACTGAATGACGAATTTTTACTGTCATAAGGCATTGATATTCAGGTCTTAGTTTCTGTTTAAATGTTTTAGGCACTCGAATCTCTGCTGTTAAGTAGGAATGCGCCTTTATCATGTCTCACTAGGATCACATCCACATTGTTCAGCACTCTGCAGCATCAAGGTAAAAGGATTAGCCCATTTGTATTTATGTCTTTGACCTTTAAAACTGTATTGAAAGGCATTTATAATATGTGAATGTTGACTACAAGCTTACCAGATAACAATAAAACTTGTATAAAAGTTACTGCAGTTTATCTAATACTGGTATGATATGAATAGGTTCCTAATTATTGATATTTTTTTCATAACCATCTTGCATCACAGACCAAGAGCAAGTGGATCCAGGATTATTGCATTTCTGTCACTCTCAGCTCAAACTGCTTCACCTTTACACTGACATCCAGAACCTACACTCCACTGCGGACAGAGAAGACTGCACTGAAGCTGTGGGACCACAATAATTTTAATTTTAATTAGCTATTAAAGTGAAATTATTGCTTAATGTTTATTGTTAATAAAATTATCTTTTATCCCAATTCCCTTCAGCCGGACACTCTTGAGGGTTTACAAGAAGAATTGTCTCGCCTGAGCCCTACCTTACAGCGCTATGCCCAACTCACCTCAAGGCTCAGTGTTTCATTCACCCAGGACTCACCTGACTTACCACTGCCAGTCCAAACCCTCCTCTCTCAAATGGAGTACACTGAGGAGGGGAAGTTGTGTGTGAAACGTGGGTCTGATATTCAGTGGAACCAATTAGGTGAGACCTGACTTATTTCTCAAAAATCCTCCTACTGTCATATATTTTAGATCGTTGCCCGAGGAAAAGCCACCCCCTTTTGTTGCACCATCTCAACTCTTGCAATTCTATTTTTCAATAATTCATTATCTTGTAAAGTTTGTTTTGTAATAGTTGTTCAGAACACTAGAGTCAAACCCATTTTATATCAGAAGTGGGTTATATAGTCGGTCACAAGGCTCACACAGTCACATCTACAAATAATTTAGTTCAGTGTAATATCCATTGTCTTGCTTAATAATATGTTATGACTAGAGTCTGACCCCTCAAATAAAACCCACCTAGATAGGTGCAAGGAATGCAGTGTCGTTGGCTAATGATAATTGCATTATAATGACAATATGATATGAAGATTATTTAATTGAGTTTCGTGTTTGTGCAGGGAACTTCATCTTTTGGGCTTGCCTTTGCAGCAGAAGCCCCCTGCGTAAAGTC
Source organism: Fistularia tabacaria (assembly GCA_901007705.1). Classification (NCBI taxonomy): domain Eukaryota; kingdom Metazoa; phylum Chordata; class Actinopteri; order Syngnathiformes; family Fistulariidae; genus Fistularia; species Fistularia tabacaria. The sequence goes on from CAAKHD010012118.1 coordinate 41,192, forward strand.
TGTGACAGACTACAACACTCTGGCATCAGTCCACAGCAACTACTGGTAAGACAATGAGATAAGTGAAATTCCAAGCTCTTCACATGGAGCTCAAAGGCACTGACAAGGCATGTGGAGGCAAATTGTAATTTAAAGTCAGTTGTAGTGTGCTTGATTCTATACTGCAGATTTAATTTTTATCCCTGACTCTTTGTCAGTCTCTTTTGTTAAATGTATGGCTGCAAAGGGAGAAAGAGGTACTACTGAAACCCGAGCAAAGTGTAAAAAACCTTTACACACTACTTGTCATCCTAAGCAACATGAAAGGTATATATTCTTGTCCGTTATTTGAAGGTGTTTATTTTTTGTTTGTTTCATCAATAAGATAAGATAAGATCATACTGTATTGATCCCCATAGGGGAAATTCTGGTGTTGCAGCAGCAACATTAGAGAAAAAAAAACAAAAACAGTTGAGTTTAAAATGGACATCTAAATTGAGGTACTACTCTGTCTTGCCCTCTTCATTAGGTTCAATAGAGGAGTCATGGGACACTCAATCTGTGTCACCTTGGTGGCAGCAAGTCCGACAGATATGTGCACTGTCCCACAATGCTGCAGCAGCTCTTCTTGCTGCCTTTGCTGCCCATTGTGCTGTGAAGAAGAGCATTACCAGCCGTGCAGACAGCAAGGTGGAGAAGACTCTTGCAAACAGTGGTGAACTCCCTGAGCACTGCTCCTAAAACTTCTTTGTGGGAGTTCATTCTTTGAGGAAATACTGATAATATTTTTTATTTTGTATGTCACGTTTATGACAGCTACAGTCAGAGTGGGAGGCTGTTTCATTGGAATTGGAGCAGTGGGTGGTGTGTGTCCATCAGCTGGAGGATGTGCTTGTGCTGCAGACTTTGCTGTTGATGCCTTCATCCAATGGATCAGTGGATGGCTCTGCAGCACATTGCTCCGTTAAAACCTTGCTGGAGGGAGGCAGAGGTAGGTCTGTTGTACTTTGCCAGCAAGTCTGCTTCTCATTTGTTTTGCTTTCTCTATCAATATATTTTCTGCTTTCAGTGCCCAGTCTGTTTTTGACTCATACTTAAATTTGATTTATTATATTTAAAGGGGGTGTTACGGACAACATCTCCAAGTGGGTCTTCAGGCACAATTTTCCCCCTGAGCAGCTAAAGACATTTCTTCAGAAGAAAGAAGATAATATGGCTTATGACAAACAAGAGTGGAAGGCTGGAGAAATTAATGAGGGGGAGGAAAATTGCCAAGAGGTCACTGAAAGAGCAGCAGGTCTGGAGAAACACATTAGTCTTATAATACGTAATATACAGATTTAAATATCATGTCAATTCAAAGAGCGTGACTAAACATCAACTTTTTCTTTAATTTTTATATACTGAATTTAAACAATCCCCTTTTTTCTCAGAGCTGTTGCTGGCAGTATGCCGGAGGTTTCCTCACTCTCTCTCACCTGACCTGCTCTTTGCACACTGCTGCTGGGAATATGTGGTTCAGTGGAACAAAGATCCAGAGGTGCTGTCATACTGTCACTTACACCACAGGTTTTTGTAATAGTTGTTGATATAAATGATCTAAATCTTTAAAACAACTTTCAGTTAAATTATGATGCCACTAGCTGTTATTTGCCATTTTTTTTACAAATTTTAGTCTTTTTGGTAATGCACTCTGCTACAAGTCAAAAAAATCAGTAACTAGGAAATGAATCTATCATCCTATGTTTGGAAATCCGAATTCTCGCTTGCTTCTCCCTAGGCGGGGCTGTGCTTGCTCCAGGCAATTGAACATTTGAAGCTGGTTTCCAGTCCACATATTCAACTTGGTAAGTAATAGACCGACTTTTTTCATAAGTGTGCAGAGGTTATCCATATTGTGGTAATGAGTTTTTTATGGATATAGTTATAGCAGCCTCAGAAAATTTTAATTACTCATGTTATAAAATTCAAATGTTAAAATGTCAAAATGTCACTGTATCACTACCAATGTTCACCTTTAAAAAATAAAGTTTTGTAGCTTTGTAATGATTTTTGTTGCTTTAGCACCAGTGGTTTATTTATTTATTTATTTCATGCAACATAATTTTTTTCTCACAGGTATTTGTACAATGATGTGGAGCACATTCATTGTCAAGCGTTTCTCAGCTGCAGCATTCCTTATGGAAAAGGTTCATAATACAATACAATATTTTTTGTTTGCTGCAGTCTGTTTTATTGACAGTTTAAAAAAAAATTACCTTGATTTTTTTTTATTTTTTATTCTAGGTTGGGAAAGCACCTAAAGATCGACTCTGTCGACGGGTTAGTGTTTCCATGAATAGACTCTTGAAGCTGATCTTGGTGATTGTTGTTATGAAACTAACACATGTTTTTAATACATATAGGATGTGGGAATGAGTGACAAAGCCATGTCATGTTTCCTGGGCTGCTGTGTCCAGCTGCTGCAAATCCTCATGGAGGTGACTGGACAGTTAGTTATCATTGCAGTGGAATCACTTACCTTTGTCCTATGCATTATTGTTTAGGGGATGAAGAATGACCAGTGGCTAGAATCTATCCGAAACAAGGCATGGGCAGTGACTCCAGCTTGTATCCTAGGCAATCCATGCACATCTCGTTCCCTTAGAAACCGATGTATCTCTCATTGTAGTTGTCATTCATATTTCTATTTATTTAAATGTCGGTATTTCTGGAATTAACCTATATTAGAGGACACTCAATAACTATGCTAAACAAGATTTGTGGGCTTTATAATGCTACAAATATTAATATTAGATATATAAGTGAAATTGCCCACGAGTCATGGAGAAAAGTCATATGTCCTTGAAAGACTTATATTGCCCCCCTTTGCTTCTCTCTGCCTTTACGAGTGAACTCAAACATTTTGTGCATACATGTCTGTTGTCATGCTGTCTTTAGATGGCAACATTGAGGCACAGAATCATGACATTACCAGCCTATCGGATTTGCATGTTCCTGTGTGCTGTAAGCTGAAAAGTTCTTTGATTTCAGCAGAATGGCAGCTTCCATATAACTGTGGTTAAATAGTCTTAAATGGGCCCCATTTAACTCAGTGTTTCACACTTGCTCCCTTGTTTAACAATATAAAAATTAATTGAATGATAACGACTTTATTAGAATTCAGTTTAACTAAAATACTGTATTTGTGAACCAAAAGAAAAGAAGAGATTGGAGAGAGTAGCCACTTTTCATACGGACTTAAGCAAGCTTCTTTCCAATGAAAGTAGTAATGAGAACATTGGGCGAGAAGACATAATTGGATGAAATAATGCAAGATGATTAGCTAGCCATAGATATTGTAGCTTTAGAGTGCCACAAGCCTGTGTCCTCCTTGTGCCGATCCCCAGCTCGGAAAAATGCAGAGGGCATCCGACATAAAACTAAATATGCCCATCTTATTGAATAGCCAGAGACTGCATATGGTTTAAATCAGACCAATGTAGTCAAAAGAGGAAAAGATATGACATACAAGCAATAAGGGTAAATGTACAAAAAATTCAAGGTACAACTGTACCAAAATGAACACCTTTGCAACACATGGTGGGACAGATTAATGTAATGTATGACATGATAACTAGTCTTTCATGCTGAGGCAGCTGAAAAATCGTAGAAAATAATTTCAAGAAAAAGTGGGAAACCCTACAGATATTTGAATTATAAATAGATGGATATAGATGTGTCTTTTTCCTTTTTTGTTCATTTTGTAATGTTCATGACAATGTATTCATTTATGTCCTCTAATGATATCCTCCAAAGTCACATGTGTTATGTTTCTCATAATCTATCATATCTATTGATATGCTAATGAACTTTTTTGACCATTGAATAACCGTGGTGGATTAGTGTGCTCATATATTTTAAACTTAACCAGTTAACCATAGGCTCTGCAAATGTCAATTGTGCCTTTTTTGAGAATGAGAATAAATGTCATTGACAAATAGCTAAATGTAATATTAATAACATATTTTGATTCATGATTGTCTTAAGATTGTCTCACATTTACATTATTGAATGTCAGAATCATAGAAACTTTACTTGATCCTAGGGGGCAATTGAAGAACATGGGGTGGCATAGCAGCCTAGAGCAGATCCCACGTCTATGAATATATAGAGTAAAAGTGAAAATAAAGTGAAGTAAATTCCAACATCTGTAAATAAACTGTATCTGTGTAAATGGCTTTACATCTGTACAAATGGCTGTTCATCTAAAAATAATTGTACATGTGTACAAAGGGCAGAAGAAAAAATGTACATATGTACAATGGGCTCTGCATTTATGCAATAAATATTATACAAGCAGCACTACACTTAAGGGTGGTTCGGGGGGGTTTCCAAAGCCGCTGGGAGCTGAGGAGTTGGACAGCTTTGGGGATAAAGGTTGCCCTCCTCTGGGTTTGGCAGCAGCGGCAACGGAGTCTGCGTCCTGAAGGGAGCCATTCAAAGCCAGGGACAGGATGTGGGATGGATCTTAAAGGATTCTTTTGGCTGTTCTTATAGTTTGTTAGTTTTAATTAGTTGTGTTTTTACTTTATAATTTTTTCTTTGAGTTGTGCTTAAGTCAGGCACTCATCAATCAAGAAGAACATACTTCGCTTTCTTCTATGAGCTAAGGCAAAATGATCGTGCTTCATACACACTATCATTGTTTTAAGGGAAAATTGATACTTCACTATCCCAAAGTGCAGCATTTGCACAGCCAGCCATTTCTCCAGTGTTAACTTGCAGTTTAGAACATCTAGTAGCAGAATTAGTTCACCGAAGGTACAATTTTGACATCTGATAGTATGCAAGTAAGAACCGGATGTGAAAAGCACACATTTTTCCCATAAGTGGTTTAGAATATGGTCCAATGTGTTTGCTTGAGAGTTTCTACATGTGCTGCATTCAAAACAGTCTTCATTAGTCACTTAAGCACTTCTTTGCAAATATATAAAATGTTCCCTTTCATTTTCTTCTAGGCAGACTCGGGAGTGGAGGAGATTCCCCCTCCAGAGCTGTCAGCAGATGAGGCCTGGTGCGGAGCAGAGGGGCCCGTCTCTATTGTTGAAATATCCCTAGAGCAGAAAGGTGTCCACTACCCCCTAGTCCAGCACCATTATCTGTTAGCTTCTTTGCTTCATGCAGCAATGACCTTTAGTCTTAAGGTCAAACCTCTCAGCCTGTTTGACAGCAAGGTAAGGGAGCACTTTTGTTCTGATGAGAAGCCATTGGTGCCAAAGAAAGCCGCTCAAAGTAAATTACATATTTAAATAAGTCACTATGTTTTAAAACATTGTCACCTGTCTCATCCTTAATTATTATACTGTACACAACTCTATTTCTCCTTGTTCAAAATCCAGACTATACTCAATACTAGTAGATTCATTGCAGGAGACTAGTTTTGCTACATTTCTGAAAATGTTAATGTTTAAGCAGAAAAGTTCTTTGATGTGGAAGATCATGTATGTCTGTATAACTTTCTGAAAATGTATACATATATTATATTCAAACATTTTCAAAGAACTTAATACTTATTTGTAAATCAACTTGTATTTTTTTTTTGTAATGGATGCATTGATACAGCAGCATCATGATAAACCATCATATTGACAAAAACTGATTATACTATATTCATATATTCCAGGGTAAGAATGCTTTCTTCAGAGATCTGACTACTATTCAGCTGATGCCTAGTGGGGACATGGATCCAGGACTGGGTTCCTTACGCCAAGAGGTAACCTTGAGACACAAAGGGGAAAAAAAAAAACTCAATTCATACACAGATATATCTTTTATGTCTCATCAAAGCATTTTTGTGGTGTCCCTCAGTTTCTTGCGCAGGTGCTCACTGGCTGGGTGCAGGCTATAGATGATCCCTTCGATTCCTCCTCTGGCTCAAAGACCACCTCTTTACCGAATGATGGCCCTAAAGCAGACTGTTGGCCCTCGCTGTGTCTGGAGCTGGGCTCCTTGCTACAGGTCAACCTTGACATCCTGCGACGACAACTCATCTGCCAGCTTTACATTCAGGGCTTGGACCTGAGGGCCGAAGAGGTAAGGAAAGCTCTGTTTGAAAGATGGTCTTGCCCCAAGCTTCGTTTCCATTTGGAGGCTACAGGTAATCCTTAAGGCAGACAGAAGCTTATGCAGAAGAACGCTACCACCTCTTTCAAACGTCTTTGCAGACCACAATGCTTTACATGTTAATCTTGAGAGTGCGGTATTATTCTTCTATCCCCCAGGTGATGCTTGAGGTAGAAGACAAGGATGTGCTGGGCTCTCAGCTGCTAGTTCTGACTGGCCAGAGACTGAGCTACTCACTGCTCCACAGTCAGAGCCAGACGCAAGCAGCCATGGAGCTACTAGCTCGCCTACCACCTACCCTGTGCACATGGCTGAAGGCAATGGTGAGATGTTAACAGTGTTATTTAATCTATAAGTTGCTCCGAAAGGGTGGATGCGGTGTTGTTAGATCTCCTTTTTGGTTTTTAATCTAAATATTTCTATTTTTGTATTTATGCACACGGGAGGGGAGTGTTTGTTCTAGAGGTACATTGTGAATATTGGGGTGGGGGTTGGGGGGTTAGCAGTTAGAATGGTCAGTTCCCAGCTCCTCCTAACCCGTCGAAGTATTGTTTAGCAAGACTCTGAACTCCTCTGGTCTGCTCCCCTATTGCTGTTCAGTAGCTTGCCTTTGCTCATGGGTCAACCATGATGGGCTAAATGCAGTGGTCAAATTTCACTAATGTTGTGCTCTATGTGTAACTGAATGTGACAATAAATGTCTTTCTTTCTTATTTGTAGCACAGGTTTGGTTTGCGTGATAATAGAACTTTACATGAATGAATGTCAAAAGCTTAATTTTAATATGGTTGTTAAAAAAAAAAACATCAATGTTGACAATTTACTGTTTGAAAAGCTGATTTCTTAAACTCCTTGGTTTAATATTAAAAAAAAGATCTGCCCTAAGCTGTAGTATAGTTCTTTTGTTATTTTACTGTTATGTAAACTACCTGCCTACTTGATTGTCACCAAGTAAATTTATTCAACAAAGTTAAACTAGTTTGTCTAATTTCTGTTTGCTCCTGTAGGACCCAAGTGAGCTGCGACGGCCCCTGGTCCCCCTGTCTCAGTCCAGGCGGCTTGTCAGTCATTTGATTGAAATGCTGCCAGAGAAGCATGCTCAGTACAGCCTAGCTTTGCACCTTATGGAGGCTTTGGAGGTACTTACAACTGAAGATTGATCTGGAGGACTTCTGTTAACTTTATAAACCTTGGAAAAAGATGCATGAGAGGATCACAAGTAACAAATTGCTTTCTAACCTTCAGTTTCTTTGTCTTCATCTTTCATCTTTTTGTTAGCAACGCAACAAAGCTTTTTGATAGAAATAATCATACATAGATGGAAATAATGACTTTTAACCTTTTTTTAATGCCAGATTGTGTTAAACATGTATCAAACTTATCTTGCCTACATCTTTATGATTAATTTTTGGATGTCCTTGCTATTAGCTATATGAAGAAATTATATATGCCTTTGTCATCTATCTGTTTTTCTGCTCTATTTTAATCTGACTGATATTGACGTAAAAATACTACTTTTCAGGTGTCCTACTTGCCTGACAAATCAATTCTGTTTAACATCATCCCTCCCTCTGGTTAAGTCATGTATCAAAAACTATTAACCTAATTTTTGTTATTGATGTATGCAGACAATATGCTAGTCACTGTGCCAGGTATCTTCTGTTCTATAGCCCCTTGCCTTGCTCTCCTCAGGTGAGCACTATACAAAATAAAGAGGTTTCTAAAAGGTTAGATGTTGATCTTTTCCTTTCAGCTGCTCCTTTCAGGGATCCCCACAGCGGATCATTTGACTCAATCTAACCCTTATTCTCTGCATCCTCTTCTCCAACACCAGCAAACTATGTCCTCATTCAGTACATCCATAAAGCTACTCTCTGATCTTCCTCTAGGCCTCCTGCCTGGCAGCTCCAACCTCAGCATCCGTCTATGAATATCTTCGCTATCTGTCCTCTATACATGTCCAAACCATCTGGTTTCTCTGACCGTCTAACATGTACTGTCCCTCTGTCTCATTCCTGATCCTATCCATCCTCGTAACTCCCAAAGTGAACCTCAACATTCTTGTTTAGGTTTTCCTCTGTTCTCTGCTCCCACAACAAATCACAATGTCATCTGTAATCATCATAGCCAGTAGAGATTCCTGTTCAACCTCATATGTCAGCATATCCATCACCATAGCAAAGTAGAAGGGGCTCTGAGCTAATCCGTGATGCAACGTATTTGCATATTTAAACTTTGGTGTCACACCTACAGCACACCTCACATACTTATCTGCCACCACAGGGGTCCTCATACATTACCATCGTTCCTCTCTTTGCACCGTGACTCTTTTTCTAGAGCTATATAGGTCTATGTAGATCAAAGTTCTTAAAACAAATGCAGCATTTGTCTTACTCGTTCTTGGCATGAAATCATACTGCTACTCACAAAGGCTAACTTCTTCCCTTGACGTATCTTCTACTACTCTTTCTGATGCTACAACTTGTTTATTCTTTTATCTATTCCTCTATAGTTTCAATTCTACACATCTTCACTTTTAGCACCTTCCAATACATTCACATATCCTTAAATCACCCTAAACTGCTGCACATTCTTACCATTTCTATCTCTCTTTTTCCAAATTTAAATCAGTCTCTCCCTCCTTACTGTCCAACCTATCATACAGGATATTGTACACCCTTCATTTGGCCTTAATTTGGTTCTTAGCATATCTCCTTTCCTTCTCTACATACTCCTGCACTTTTTTTTCACCACCAGGTGTCCTTATCTACTTTCCATCCAGAAATTACACCAAATACTCTCCTACCTGTCCCCCTCATCACATTTACTGCAGCTGTCCAGAGTCTCTTCCTGACCAAGAGCCTGTATCAATTCATCCCTGAAAACACTTTCTCTGCTTTGCCCTAATTTTCCTTGCCATGAGTCATCCTGTACACCAACCATCCTACACTGCCTATAAAAAGTGTTCACCCTCTTGGGTTTTTCCCCTTTTCAGGAAACCATGGTCAATATTAGCTTATTTGACAAGTTTGCAAAAAAGAGTTTCCCCATGTCAAAGTGAAAGATTTATAGAAAATAAACCACCAGGCATCTGCCAACGGGGTCGGAAACTCGAAGAGGCAAGGTCAGTACAGGGAGGCCGTGCAGGATGGTGCTGACATCCAGCTATGAGGCAGGGAACTCAAAATAAGATAATGCTTTATTGATCCCCATAGGGGAAATCCGGGTGTTGCAGCAGCAACATTAGAGAAAGGGGAAAAAAGAAAAAAAGGCAAGGTCAGGCAGGCAGAACAGTGCTAGCATCCAGCAGGGCAGGGGACTCCGTAGGGGCTTGGCCAGTACCATGAGGCAAGGCAAGAGAATGCTCAAGTTTGGGAGGTCCGGCTGATGAACTGCTGGCTGGGAGGTCTTGCCCAGTATGGAGGGAATCCTCACACTGGCCCTTGGGAGAGAAGGAAGATGGAACAGGGGGCACTACCGCAGGCTCAGGTCAGAAGACACACAAGAGAGAGACCAAGAGTGACAGAGAGGATGAGCCTCAGAAGGGGGGAAAGCATAAGGTGGCGCCCATGAACATACCCAGAACGATAGACATACAAGGGGACGAGGGCACAGTAGAAAGGAAGGCAGATTAGGAGGCGTACCCCCATACAGACTCAGAGCAACAGACAAGCCATGGGAGGTGTGAGCCCCCCCCAACTCAGCGCAATAGAAAAGAATGCATGACACAACAGTGTGACTACAGCCTGGAAACTAGTTACACTGAGGCTAATGCTTTTAAGCCTTCACTAATTGCTAGTAATGAGCGGCAACTGTGCATTCTGTGATGAGCGCAATTGTGTGTCCTCTGATCAGTGCAGCTGTGCATGGAGGTGGAATCGTGACAGAAGGTTTGTTGGTCTAATGAGACAAAAATTTAGATTTTTGGCAATCAGACCAGATGAAGATTTCTTTTCTAGCAAGACAATGACCCCAAGCATACGGTAAAAGCTACACAGAAATGGTTTAGAGACAATAAGGAGAATGTTCTTGAGTGGCCAAGTCAAAGCCCAGGTATCCGTCCAATTGAGAATTTGATACTGGACATGAAAAGACCTGCTCATGCCCGATCCCTGAGAAACCTGACAGAGCTTGGGCTGTTTTGCAGGGAAGAATGGAGAAAAATTGGTGTCCAAAGGTGCCAGTCTGACTGAGACATATCTAAATTGTGATTGAAGCCAGAGGTGTATTTACTAAATACTGACCTGAAGGGGGGGAATGGAGGCTTTAAAAGCTTTTTTTTTGCAAATTGTTGACAAAAAAAGCTCAATTGTATTGATTTCATTTACAAAAGCAACAAAAGCAGAAAACATCCTAGGGAGGTGAATACTTTTTATCACCAGTGTATGTTGCCTGGCTACATTCTCACCTACCACTTCTTTGCAGTCACTGATCTTCAGATTACATTGTCTGTACAAGATGTAGTCCAACTATATACTCCTGCCTCCCCTAGAAGAAAGTATTCACCAAAGCCATTAACATTTTTTTTGCAGTCTACCACCTATCCAGAGTACCATACCTGCCCATCACTTCATTACCTATGCCAGCACCAATTATCACTCTCACCTCTAGGGGATACTTATTGTTGTGGCAATTGGACTTGAATTTCTTCACCTGAAGATGTTTCACCCCTCATCCGAGAGGCTGCTTCAGTTCTTCTCTAAGGATACTCCATAACACTTCAACTCACTCCGGAATTTCTCTTTCTCTTCTAACTCATATCCTACATGCGGGCATAACTGCTAACAGCATTGAGGATCACACCTTCAATTTTTTTTTGTTTCAGACTTACCACTCATCTGACACTTTGTACTTGCAGAACTTTCCTAGAAAACTCCGACTGCATCTCTCTTTCCATCAGTACGATAGTGCAACTTAAAACCTGCTCCTAAGCTTCTACCCTTGCTACCTATCCATCCAGTCTCCTTGACACAGAGTATATCCACCTCTCTCCTCTGCATCATATTAACCAACTCTAGCTTTTCCTGTCTTCCACCCATAGTAGCCCCATTTCCACTGTCACCCTGTAGGTTATCAATACCAATGTCGATGGTTGTTAACCCGGGACTCAACTAATGTCGTTTAAAAGTCCTAGTTGTGATTTGCATGTTTACCCTGGCATAGGTTTTACGTTGGATGTTTTTCCTGGCACAACCCTCTACATTGACACGGAGCGTTGGTGGTATAGTGGTTAGCATTGCTGCCTCCCAAGCAGTTGATCCGCGTTCGATTCGTGTTCGATAAAGTAGACATTATTATTATTATTCTACATTATTTATCTAGGCTTGCGACCAGCTCAATGAGAACACTGGCTTGTACCCCTTGTTGAGAAAAAGCATTAATGGCAACATGTCACTCTGCTTTGATGCCCCAAACACTTGGGAGTGAAATCTGAAATAAACGTAGACAACTTTTATGCCTTTACCCTGGCAAACATTGTGGCCAAATGCAATGCTTTTTGGCTGTCCACTTGGAAAACTTTTTCATTTTGTATAAACAAATAACATGACCTGATTAGATTTATGTGAAACAGTGCTACAGAAACACAACAGATCTCTTATTTAAGAATTCTCAGCCATAACATCTCCTATACAAAAAAGTTAACTTCACTGTGACAAGATTTGGTTTTTTTTTCCAAAAAACAAGTTATTATCTATTTATTCATTATCTACTGCTTATCCTGCAATTAGTCACAGGAATGCGAGGCGAGTTACACCTTGGACCAATCGCCAGTCGATTGCAGGGCCACATATAGAGAAAAACAAACATACAATCTCATTCTCTCTCCATGCAGTTATGTATTACATAAAAAATTAACCCTGTGAATAGCATCAGTTCCCAGAGTCTAAGTACAGTTTATCTCCACGCCCATTTTGGTTTTACAAGTCACAACTGCTGATCTCAGAGTGTGTTCAATGGCACACATGGTAACGATTGCCATACTAAGCTGTTTAAGGTGCAGCTCGTTTAAAGTCTCTGGAGCCAAAACTAGGAGAGTTTGGATAAAGTAACTGAAAATGTTCAGAATCTTTTTAGTCTGTATTTGAGTCTAAGTGATGATGGTTTGACATCGCTGACAAAGGCAGTCTGGTGAATCTGCAGTGTAGCGCCGACACCGTGGGCACTGGTGGGCAGAGGTGGGCGTCACTGCTATCCTGTAAGCACTTTTCTCATGGATAACACCACCTGGCAACACATACACAAATACATACTGGGTTGGACAAAGAGTGTCAGTTGTCAATTAATAAGCACAAAATGTCAACAATTACAAACAAGCTACTCTAGTTTTGTGCCTGATGTAAAAAATTCTCATCTGCTTTGTCATATCTAACTTCTGATTCTGCTCACCCTCAAGGTTGATGAGGAAAGTACCATGGGCCAGGAGAGCATCTGGGGACAAGTCCCGGGGCAGCTCACTGCTTAGCTTGACCCGGGCAGACATCATTAGCTCAGCTAGCTGGGAAGAGCTGGAAGTCGGCTCCTCTTGGAGAGACTGAAAGCAAGATAGAAGATGGTCAATCATTTTTATTATTTTCTTAATAGTGACAATATAAGATTAAGATCAGCAGATCGTAATCTCAAAAGTAGCTTTTGGCTGGTTGGCCACAAAAAGTAGAATTAAAAGGATGAAATGATGTGCCAATCTAAATCTATATAAATGTTATTCAAAATTAAAACATATTTTTCAGATTTATGGTTTACTGATATAGGAATTTGGACATAAAAAAACAAACAATAAAAATGTTCCCAGACTTGTATCTACTTTGTTACGGTGGCAATTCATTTTGAAAATAATACCTTGCTTTTCTGCAAAAACCTGCAAATATATTGTTCAAATCTGTAAATTAAAATTTTATAAAAATTTCATATATATATATATATATATATATATATATATATATGTTGAATATTGTCTAGATGAAAAGGAAACCTACCACTGAATCAAGCCAACCCTTCAGTTCGCTGTTAAATTTCTCGATGGGGCACAGAGAGTATCTGATTTCAATAGGGTTTATAACATCTCGAAGCCTAGAATTTAAAACTTGTAAGGCATTGGGACTGATATGATGGGAAGGCCCCCATGTCCCTCATTTTTTTACCTCGGGCTTATAAAATAGGAATTAAAATGTCAAATAGTAGCAGCGAGTGATCTGAAAGTGGCACTGAGCAGATGTCATTCACTTAGCCGACAAACCATCTCCCAACACTAGATCCATGCTATACGTATATCCACATTGCGTTGGATTAGACACAAAATTGAGTCAGATTCAAAGTTTCCATGATGCTTAAAAAGTAATTCACTTTAGACTTATTCTCACAACAAATGGGAATGTGAAAATCTCAGACAATCAGAATCCTCACATTGCAAATAAGAAGTGGGTTAAAAGTCTACAAATTCGGAGATGAGGTTGTCATTATGCTTCGGCAGATGATAAATCATCCCAATCAATATCACAGAAGGTTTGACGATTGTTAAAAACTACAATTCAAAGCTTGTGAAGACAGAGTTTAGAATCTGTTCGACTTTTAAACAGTCTTTGAAGATGCAGGACACACCCACACTTGTCAGTCTTGGATGACTGAGGAAGTTGTTGTGAGGACAGCGCCATGGCAGAGGCACTTGTTCACACATGAACATCCAGCTCCAGGAAGTCGAAGCAGTCATATATGAGGTGCATTTTCACTGCAAAGTTCCAGGACTACTAAAACATAGTTTTAGGAAAGGTTCAGGTGGTTTCCCTTACTGTATAGTACTTCCTTGATGTGGGCTGGATCACCATAGCAAGGTGGCAAGAAACTGCCCTGATGCTGTTTTATATGCAACACTAACCACACAAACAATGGGAGGACATCAAGGCAATAGTGTACTTGCTGCTTGGAGTGTGGTATTTTGTGTCACACAAAGCAAGCAAAGAGTATGAGAGAATGCCACAGGTGGCGGGACAGAGAGACACCAATGCTCACATGTTGTGCTCCTGTAGGTTTTGTTTTGATTTGAAAATGGTGGCTTTGATTCTTTTGCTGAGCGGTGCGCTCTGTGGCAACATTCTTTGACATCAAATTTTACCTGCAGTTCTGCTAGCTTGGTACTTCAACAGACAAGGTGCTAAACCGACACCAGGTACCAGATAATATTCCGAAAGGAAACTCAAAAAGAATAAAGTTGTGGCGGAACTATGTGTTGGAAAAGCACCATACCTGGTCCTGCTCTACTTCCCACTCGAGTTCAGGCTATTTTCCCAATAAAGAGACGATGATCCACATCCGAAGGGACAGTTAGCTGTACGTCCCTGTGTCTGCCAATGTCCACCGTCCGGCCTTCATTGCACCCAACCTCAATTCTTGTCTCCTTGGGTGGTAGGCTCAAAAGGCTGTGGCTACATGTTGCTCTTATGGACTCTGCCCAGCCGGGCCCAATGGGCAAAGACCCAACCACTAAATGCTAGCTGGCAAGCTCCCATTTCTAGACCAGGCTCAAGGAAGGTTCTCTTGTTTCCAGGCAAGGTTCTGCACTCTTCTGCAACTCAGGAGGGGAAGGGAGGGATTGACCCAGACTGTGTTCTGAATGGGTGGGGACCTGCTGAGCAGAACTGGGGATATTGCTTTGCTGGGGAAAGAGCAAAGTGATGAACTCCTTTCGCTAACCAACATGTCTTCCATAGAAAAGCCAGAGCCTGAAGACTTGGGAGATTCACACATTTCTCTGCAGAGGTCACTGAGATAGTTAGAAAGGTGCCCAGTGACAAGGAGCCAAAGTGGGGGAGGTCTGTCCTAGGATGCTCAAAGCTCTGGATATTGTAGGGCTGTTGTAGTTGAGACATCTTTGAAATGTTGCATGAAGTGCGGGTACAGTGTTGATGGGAGAGTTCGAACCCTTACTTAGGGTCATGACCTCTTAACAGTGATCAAAAGGCCAAAATGCGTTTTCTTCCTAATGATGGGTGGGCTCAGCCTTAGAGATAAGGTGAGGAGCTTGGATATCCAGGGAGGAGGGAGATTTTCCAAGTAGGTCTGACTGGGCAAAGGCCCTCTGTAGGCCTTTGAAATGAGAATGATTGTAATTTAATACAGTCTATTTTAGACAGCATTAACATGCAGTCTTTTTGTAATGAAATCTTGATTTGAAAGTTTTTTTTTTGTTTTATGTAATGCTGATGTAGCCATGCTGAATTATTTCCATTAATGCTAAGATTAGCAATAAGAACTGCCTTGGGTTCAAATGAACACGCAAGTATTACGTTTTCACTTTGTCTCATTTCAAGGGCACTCGTCTTCCTGTGGTCTGTATGCATTGCATACAGAGGTTCACAACTACAGTCATTGGAAAGTAGCGCCCTTAAGACTGCATGAAAGTCACTAATCTATTTAATTTATTCTTCTCTCTGTGCACATACTGCAAGATGTATTCTAATGCCTAAAATTCCTATTGTGATTTTATCATTCAATTATTTTCTGTTATCATACAGCAGAACAAGTTAAATGCAGAGTGAAATGTGGCCCATTAAAGACTACCTGTTACCTGCAGTTATCTTGATGCTGCTGCTCAGCTGGAATCAAAACGTGTTTCAACTTACAGCACACAGCCAACTTGGTATTAAACTACAAGACCACTACAGCTTTCTCAGAGAGAGAAGCCTGTGGTTGCGGGAGAGAGAAAGCTCACATTTGCAGACTAACACCAGCAATACTGTTCATCTGAAAATAAATTTTGTCCCTTTGCAGTTCTTTGGAAAAAAAAAAATCATTACTTAGAATTGTTTAAAGGCAAACTGAAGTCTTGTTTAATTATTTCAAATGTTTTACCTCCATGAGTTCAAACAGCAGCCCAGGTTCAATGGCAAGGCTGAGGTCATACTGAGCTGCATTTCTGCCGGGAATGGAAGACAAGAAAGAGTCCCTTATGGCGCATGCCCCTTCCACCACCTCTTCTAACCCTGGCTGCCTCCACACAGAGCTGCTCTTGATCCATCCACTTCGGAAGAGAGTTTCTTCTTCTGCAAGAGTGCAAGGAAAAGAGCAGATTATCTACATACCCAACAGCAACATGCAGATATACAGAGTAGCCTATGAATTCTCACACAATGGAGCAGCCACATACTGTCATGGCCTGGTGCATAACCATAGACCTCTTCAGCTAAGTGTGGCAGGATTGGAGCAATGGATCTTGTCACTCCATCCAGAATTTCCTCCAAAGTAGTCTGACATGATCTTCTACCTAGCGAATCTTCTGGATCACAGTATAGTCTGACAAACAGTTACAAGGAAAGACAAATGGTGGGAATATAGTCATGGTAAGATAAATCTGGCGCAACCCATTTTTGCAGTGATATGGGTGCTCCTAGAGTTGAACAAGCCATCTGACAATGGCAGGGATCTATAATTGCATTCCTTTTAGACTATGAAATTAGATCTTTCTTTCAAAAAAACAGCTCAAAGTAGACATTGGGATTTGCGAGGAGAGCAGGTGGAAGAGAATCTGAAAAGGTGGAGATATACTCTTCAGAGGACTGAAGGTCATTTGCAGTACAACAGAGTATGTGTGTGTAAATGAAAAGTTGAACTCTGAGGAGGCAAGACAGGAGGTTAGGAAGCTGCAGGAATAAGAGCAAGGGGGAGTTCAGAGCAAGGGGGAGTGTGGAAAAGAGGTGTAGATTAAGTGCAGATGGGGTGGAGTGAGTGGATATTCGTGTTAGGGGTAAGAGTTACTGTGATGGAACAGTAACAACAAGAGTGAAATGAGAGGTTTAAAAGACAATGCTGAGACCAGCCCTTCGATACAGTTTAGAGATAGTGGCTCTGACGAACAGATAGGAGGTAGATCTGGTGGTGGCAGAGCTGAAGATATTCAAGGGAACCCTGCCAAGGAGGACTAATACTTCCTAAGAATCCGCGGCTGTGTTCTTGCAGCTTCTCTCTGTAAGAATTTGATGCATTTAGCCTAGCTGAGCGGCTGAACGTGTTCCTGGGTGCTACTAGTTTTAAATGGAAATTAAAACCGAACGCTGTGCCTACAGTATTCTTTCACAAGCAAAGGGTCCTCGAGAAAGTGAGTAAAGCCCACTCAGAAAAAACATAGGCAGAAGATGCTGGATGTCCTCCCACGAGGATGTCAGCAACCCGCTTCTGCAGTAGTAGTATCTGATGACAGATGGCTGGAGGAAACTGATGATGACTTACCCGGTCTGTCAACACAGCAGTCCGTAAGTCTACAGTCAACAGCTGATGACAAAATGTGGAGCTACTTACAACAGACGCTGTTAGCATAGCAACACAATTGACGCAGGCACACCAGCAACTTTTGCCGACTCTTGCCTCTTCGCGTCCTTGTTCGTCTTCACTTGTAAGCTCAATTTAACTTCTGTCTTCAACGTTATACTCCTCACTCATGTCTCCCTCGGGTTCAAATTGGAAGGGTTTACAGATTGCATGTTTTTGCACCGTATGGTAAATTGAATGGGACCGAGCCCAGGTCAACCTCGTTACGCCACAACTCAGACAGCGTTACAACGTAAACAAAATAGTGGCCTATACGTTTTTGGTTTTTTTGTTTGTTTGTTTTTACTAATTTTATCCAAACTGAGATATGAGATTTCATAATAATACAAATATAATACAAATCCTATGCATAATATATCATGTCTTGAGCTGCCACCTTACCATGGTGGAGGGGTTTGCGCGTCCCAGTGATCCTGGGAGCTATGTTGTCAGGATCCCCTAAGGCAAACAGGTCCCAGGTGAGGGACCAGGTAAAGCACGCTCAGAAGAATCTCATGACGGACAACAATTGTGGACCTAGTTTTCCCCTGCCCAGATACAAGTGGATGGATGGATGATCTTGATAACCGCTGATCCCTTTAAGATTTTCTTTGGCGAGGATGGTAAAGGATTAGAAAGGAGCACATCAGAGGGACAGGCCAGGTTAGACATCTTGGAAACAAAGTCATAGACGCCAGATTGATATGGTTTGAAGAGAGTGAAAATATTGGTAGAGGGATGTTGGACATGGAGCTGCCAGGCAGAAGGAAAACAAGGAGACCAAAGAGAAGAGTTGTGGGTGTGTAAAACGGGGACATGCAGTTACTGGGTAGGACAACAGAAGATGCAGAAGACAAGGCAAAGAGGAAACATGATCTGCTTTGATAACTCATAAAAGAGGAGAAGTCAAAAGAGGAAGAATATTTTCTTAAAACACCGATTGATCATGATGCTTTTCAATTCTTTGGGGTGGTTTAAAGCTAATTTTGTTGAAGTAAAGATCTCGAACTACCTTACCTGTCTTTGATGATGCTAAAATAAAAATTGGAGAGGTCTCTGTTAATGAAGGCTTGAAGGATGCGTATGACCCTACCAGCATCAAACTCACTATACGCATCTGTCACCTGTAAATACACATAATTACTACACACACTTTAGTTGATGGTTTCAGAAGAGGTCATGAAAAACCTTAATGACACCTTTATGCTGTAATCGCGGAGCAAATGCAACATGTACTGGTCAATGTAGTACATCTGTTTAGAGTCCACAGCTTGAGTGCGAGGGTCGAAGTTGTGTAGGTTGCCCAGCAGAAATTTAAATGTGTTTCTCACCTGAGGTGGAAAGAGACAGGACGAAAATTGTTTCATACAGCACTGCATTGGATACATCATGGGTGAAATAGGTATATTGTACCTTGTTGATACTGTCTCTAGCTGAATTTAGAGCTGTAGGTCCAATCTGAACCTCGGAAAATACATTGGACTCTGCAACCCACCAACGTAGTGCATCTGCTCCGTAGGCTGGCATGCTGGCATCCTGACACGAGACACAAGGGGAACAAACCTCTAATCACACGTTACCCCTGAAACTTTTCTCCAACCATTCCAACCTGCTTGAACATGTTTCTCCACCTCTTTTCCACTCTCTCCATTGTTCTGGACTGTTGACCCTAAGAACTTACAAATTCTCCAACCTCTTAACGCCACTCTGTTGGCCTCATGGTTCCATTTGAGTCCCTCTCATTCACATGGATTTTTTCAGGCTTGCAGCCGCTGACTTCCATTCCTCTCCATTCTGGGGAATATCTCCACCTCTATAGATTTTCCTGCATCTGTTCCCTGCTCTCATTACAGATTACAATATCATCTGCAAACACCATGGTCCATGGAGATTCCTGTCTGACCTCATCTGTCAGCCTGTCCAACACCACTGTAAACAAGAAGGGGATCAGAGCTGACCCATGATGCAGTCCTTCCTTCAACTTGAACTTATCTGTTGCAACTACAGCGCTCTCACCACTGTTGCATACATGTCCTGCACCAGTCTAACATACTTCTCTGCCATTCCAGACTTCCTCATACGATACCATTGTACATCTTTTGGGAACCCTGTAATATGTTTTCTCTAGGTCTACAAAGGCACAATGCATCTCCCTCTGACCTTCTCTGTACTTCCCTACAGCATTCTTAAAGCATATACTGTATCTGTAGTACTCCTTCAAGGCATGAAATCATACTGTTGCTCACAAATGCTGACTTCTGCTCTTAGTCTATTTTTGATATGTTCGACTACTTTTTCCCCATAACTTCATTGTATGGTTCATTGACTTTATTCCTCTATAATTACCCTCTACTATTTCTTTGTCCTCTCAATCTTTCTTGTCACCAGAGTCATCTTACAAACCACCATCCTAAGTTGTCTGGCTACACTCTCACCTACCACTACTTTGCAGTCCCTGATCTCCATCAGATTACATCGTCTATACACAATTTAGTCTCACTGCATGACCTAACTCTGTTCTTATAAAGTTACCCTCAGTTCATGACTTTTCTTTGAAAAAAGTATTCACTACAGCCATTAACATCCTTTTTGCAAAGTCTTCCACCACCTGTCCCTCTGTGTTCCTATCCTGGATACCAAACCTGCCCATCAATTCTTCATCACCTCTATTGCCTGCACCAACATGTCCATTGAAGTCTGCATCAATTACCACTCTGTCATCTCTGGGGATATTCTGCGTCACTTGATCTAACTCACTCCAGAATTTCTCATCTCCTTGAACTCACATCCCACCTGTGGGGCATAGCCACTAAAAACATTGAGCATCATACCTTTACCACCATACCAATTTCTAGCGTCAGACTCATAAGTCTATCTGACCTCTCTTTTCCCCTCCAGCACACTCCAAGCAGACCCATAGTTCAGGTTAACGTCTGCTCCGTTTCTCTTCCTATCAATAAAATTATAGTACAACTTAAAACCCACACTTAAGCTACTAGTCTTGCTACCATTCCACCTGATCTCCGAGACACGCAGTATATGCACCTTCCTCCTCTGCATCATGTCAACCAACTCTCTATCTTCTCCTGCTATTGTTCCAATATTCAAAGTCTCTACTCTCAGTCTCAGACTGATTCCATATGTTACATACCCCTTTTAAGTTTTCCAATCAGGCTTTAGAATCTATCATAGTACTGAAACAACATTGGTTAAAGTTACAAACGAGCTTTAACTTCCAGATCCAAGACTTGTCTCTGTTCTGGTCCTCTTAGATCTCATCATCATTTGATATGATTGATCATCAAATTTAACTAAAAAGATTGGAATGTTTGAATGGGATTAGAGGAACTGCACTGGACTGGAAGTCCCATCTATCAGATAGGTCTCAATTTGTACGGATTGACACATTATGTGAGTGCATCAAATTAAGTTAGGGGTTCTGCAAGGTTCTTTGCTTGGACAAATACTTTTTACCCTTGATTGCTTCTACATTCCATACATTTTCAATCCTATGTGGACGACAATAAGTTGTACCTCTCACTGAAGCATAATTTCGTTCATGAATATTAAAGTCATTATTGTATAATGTCACGAGAACCTGGTAGTTGTGAGCACTGCTGTTGCTATTTCAATGAGAATGTTTGTGCCTGTCCTTTCCAACCCTCATACCAACTCTATCACAGCTCTATCACACAAGGGAAAAGGCAAGCCCCATTGAGCTGGGATCTTTCCTAGATTTTTGCCTGGAATAGGGCAATTTTTTTCATTGCTACTGCTGCCAAGTGCTTACTCTTGGGGAATAATGGGTTTCTGTAAATCATTCAAAGGACTTTGGTCAAGACCTGATTTAAATGTAAAGTGTCATCGGACAACTCTTTTGGGATTTGACAATATATTAATAATAATTTGACTTGGCAATAATTGAGATTCTGCAATGAGTATTATCTGCATTTTTACTGTCATTTCTTTGAGCTTACCTTCCCCCCATTGATGACAGTATCAGGATGTACAACATTCCCCTGAGACTTTGACATCTTAACTCCCTTATCACTGACAGCAAAACCATGAACCACCAGTGACCTGAAAGGACACAACACTTTATGAGGTCTTCAATGTGAATGAATGAATGAATGTTGGTCATTTTCATAGGAACAACTTTAAATTTTTACATTTAAATCTAAATCTAGATGATTTCTTCAAGGAGGGCAGCTATTTTGATGTGACTTCTGCACTAATACACTAATTTCTTTCTGTAACTTTCAAAAACTAAACACAAATAATGCATTTTCAGTGAAGTACAAGAAATCTTATTTCTAGCTGTCAAGCCTTTTCATCAAAAAATTTGAGATGACAAATATATTTCATGCAAGTTTACATCGCACAACTTGGTAGGATTTTAAGATTTATAGTCATATTACACATTAGATAATAATTATTTTTCTATATTGGAACAAAATTTCCAATATAAATTTAGGCTAAATATCATTATTGTTGGCTGACTTTGTCTCATCATCATTATCACTTGAGTAGCAAAACAGGTAGAGGAATTTAATTCTATTGCTATGTTTCATTATAAACATACTGCATTTCAGTCAAGTACACAAGAAAAAGAACATTGTGTCGATGGGGACACTGACTTGTAAGGTGCTATGTTCCTGACCGCTACACTGGTAAGTAGTGAAGACTGAAACCAGCCTCCGAGTTGGTCCATCCCCTCCACATACACATCCGCTCTGGGTGTTGACTCTGGGGGAAGAATGGGGTTTTATCTTTAGAATAATGACAGAAAAAGGAAAGAATATCTAAATGTGAGTGAAGACCTGCCCCAAAGAAAGAGTTTGAAATGTCTAGAAAGACAAGCAGGATTACATATTTGTTGTCAGTAGTGACCAAGCAGTGGAAGGATTTATCTATTTCTAATCAAGCATAATTTAAAATTTGAAGACATTAAAATATGGCTCTTACATGGCATCACAGACACAAATAGCTGTTTATTTTGTCTGTGACCATTCTAAATCCTGCCACAAGGAAAACAGCTAGCCATGAAATGCTGCAGATCAGCAAGCCCTGGCAAAAAAGTTTCCAAAACCAGGAAGTGTGCTGAAATCATCCATGCAATGAGAAGATAAAACACTTGAGGAACAAACAGGAGAGCTTGAAAAGTTGACAACCAGCATCATTACAGCATTAACAGCCGAACAAAGAAATCTATGAAATGTATCATCGAGAAACCTGTGACAAAGGAGTTGCGTAGTGAGACAGGGAGCCAGCTGAGATTTGACTCAGCCTCCTCAGAGTTTCCTTCCATATCCTCTAGAAATGACAATAAAATAAAAATCAATAATGGGCAGGATAACATTTTCCACATTCAAGTTCACTGAAATGGTGGGGCTTCCCCTGGACAAAGAATGTTTCTGGAGTTGTATTTTCTTAGTATTATGTTCTTTCAACAAGTGAACACAGCCAGTCAATCAGTCAATGCACACTGGCTTGTTGATGAATTTTTTACCTTATACAGTGGCCAATGAGTGTCAACAGCAATCATTATTTGGTTTTATTGTGAGGGATATGGCTTTGGGAATTTCTAGAATCACATAATCACTGAAGTCGAACACACACACACACACACACACACACACACACACACACACACACACACACACACACACACACACACACACACACACACACACACACACACACACACACACACACACACACACACACACACACACACACACACACACACACACACACACACACACACACACATATATAAATAAATAAATAAAAACATGTTCTGGTACTTGGTTTCCTGTTCTCGCTAACCATACTTTATTTTTCAAGTTTTATCTGACTGTGATTATGTGAGGTATTTTGAATAGTACATGTGTGAACATGGTCACAATATATTCAGTGATGAAACATATGCATGGGGTTGAACTTGTAGCTGGACCTACATTTAACCTCTTCAAGATTCCTATATCTGATTCAATGGCCGAGTTAACAACAGAATATTAAAAGATATGTTTTAGTCATAAACATTTCAATAAAACGTACATAACTTCTCCCCTGAGGGTACTACTTCCCTCTCAGCCAAGATTCCTTTGGGGCAGCTGAGATTCAGTCTGTTAGGATTTGGGTTGGAGACCAGAGGGTTGCCAGTGCAAGACCCACATGGACCACTTTATACAGAGTGTGGACTGGTACCTGGAGGAGGTACTGAACACCCATATTGCTCTCTGGCGCCGATAAGGAGCAGCCTTCTCACCTCTCCATTTATGCATGTTTATAAGCTCTCTTTGAGCATGTGTATGTATTTCAGACCTGCATGTGATAATATCAATAGAGAGATGAATCATAATTTTCTTGTAAGAGATCAACTAGCATACCCTCAGTGAAGGAGGCTGGGCTGGAAAAGTCTCACAAACCTTTATCTATGTCCATTTCGGAGGTAGTCATGAAGCTCCTAAATGGCAAGGTATCAGGTATGGAGAAGATTCGTCCAGAGATTTTAAGACACTGGACATGATATGACTGGGTTGGCTAACCCACCTCCTCGATGTCGCATGGAGGTCAGGAGCAGTGCCAAGTGGGGGACTGACCAGGGTAAAGGTCTCCATTTTCTTAAAAACTGGGCTGGAAGGTGTGTTTGTGTGTTCTGTAGGTGGTGTGGTCGTGTTGGTAACATCAGTGAGCAACCTCCAGCAGGTAATGGAGCAGTTTGCAGCTAACTGCAAAGTGGTCAGAATGAGAGTCAACCCCTCAAAATCAGAGCCCAGAAAGTGGTGGATTGTATCCTAAAAGTGTGTAGGGAAGTTCCTGCCCATAATGAAGAAGTTGAAGTACCTTGAAAGTCCCGGACATAAGTAAATGGCTTTTCATACGCAGGGTGGCGGGGCTTAGACTTAGAGGTAGAATGAGGAGCACAGTAATCTGTGGGAAGCTTGAAGTACAGCCGCTGCCCGTTTGTGTCACAAGGAGTCAGCTAAGGTTGTTTAGAATTCTGAAATCACACAAAAAGATGCCTCCCGGATGCCTCCTATAAGAGGTGATCCATACATATCTACCTGAAAAGAGGCCCTGTGGTCAACCAAAAACACACTGGAGGGATTATATCTCCGGCCTGACCTGGGAAAACTTTAGGACGTCTACAGTTGGTCAACCTGCGTAGTTTCCTGCTGACGCAACACAGTGGGTTGGACAATGTATGTAGAAGAATAAGCAGTTGTTGTTCTATTGAGCCTTCTTCACAGTAACAGCAGATTTCTGCGCGAAGAGGTGATGAGCATGTTCCCTTCTATCATATAATACAGATGTAGTAAATGCCATTTTCATAATTTTCAGGAAGCTAAAGCTGAATTTTTGTCTCCTACTGTATATTACACAGGGATAGAAATGTCCCCTTTAATGTATACTTGTATGCTCATTTTAAAGAAGAATTCAGATTGCAAATATTTATAATTTGGTTGCCCATTTTTTGCAGTTAACAACAATTTTATACACAGTTTCAAACACACAAATATTAAGTAAATCAAACTGCTTTTTTCTATCTTGTGAATGAGACCCCAATTTTTGGAAGCTACGAAAAATACAAGGTAGGCACCAATTTGACGGCATATAAGGCTTACTGAAAAGCAATGTAAAAACTTTGTGGTTAATGGAACTATAAATACAATGCATGCAAGTGACATAAATATATATGGACTATCTCATATAGTCTTTTACAAAAGATACTTGTATGTTGAAAAATATAAATGCAAGCAACACCATGCCATTTGTCAAGGAATGACAGACAACAGTAGGATTCATCCTCCAATGACAAATGAGGCATTTTCCAATCCTTTCTGGGAAGGTATATTCATCGATTGACTAAAACTTTTGACCTGGTAGCATTCAATTAGTGACTTGGTCATGAGAACTTGTCTTGGGGGAGCCATGAATATCAGTGAAAATGTTCCCCACTTGGTCCAAAATACATGTTAGAATTCTGTCTAACTAAATAAAATGAGGTTAACTCATCAATTTGTGTTGTTCTCGGAGCATTCCTGATCTAACTTACCAAATACTGTCCAATTCTACAAACTAATTAAAAATAAATGAAAAAAAGTTACCTTCAAGTACAGCTGCCCATGATGTTC
Organism: Fistularia tabacaria; assembly: GCA_901007705.1. NCBI lineage: Eukaryota > Metazoa > Chordata > Actinopteri > Syngnathiformes > Fistulariidae > Fistularia > Fistularia tabacaria. The sequence continues at coordinate 66,712 of CAAKHD010012118.1, forward strand.
CGCTGTCAAACCAAATGTCCAACACGTCTTCTCCACGAATATAGTCAGCCATTGGACCTGCATTACTCTGACAGACACAGGTAAATGATGCGATACTCCTGGCTCCGGCTTTTTAAAATTTCTTCATTTTTAGTTCCTTTCTTGGAATATTTTCACCTTTCTTGAAGGAAACACAATTCCAAAAAAGTTCAGACGCTGTGTAAAATGTGAATACAAACAGAATTTAAGACTCATTAACTCATATTTAATTCTCAATAGAATATAAACACCATATCAGATGTTGAAACTGTAACATCAATTTACCATTTTATGGAAAATATTAACTCATTTTGAATTTGATGGCAATAGCCCGTTTAAAAAAAGTTGGAACCGGGGCAAAAGGCTGGAAAAGTTATTGGTAAAAATCAAAAATAACTGGGGTAGCATTTGACAACTTATTAGGTTGATTGGTAGAAGGTCAGTGACATGACTGGGTATAACAGGTGAGATTCAAGGAGGTAGAGACTCACATATAAAGAGGGGCAGAGGTTCAAATTCAAAAAAATGTTGCATGACATAAAATAGTGAAGACTTTAAAGTTTACATTTAAAGTTTATAATATTTTTAAATGATTCAGAGAATCAGGAGGAACGTCTGTGTACAAAGAGGCAAGGCCAAAGGTCAAAACTGGATGCTTCTGATCTTCAGGCCCTGAGGCAGCACTGCATTAAAAATAGCCATGATTCTCTACTGGACATCACAGGACTTAGGAACACTTGCCGAAATCACTGTAAACACAGTTTGCGTGCAATCCACAAATGCACATTAATGCTGTATCATCCAAATAAAGAGACAAATGTAAGCGTAATTCAGAAGCGTTGTTGTCTTCTCCAGGCTAAAGCTCATCTAAAATGGCCTGAGGCAAAAAGGAAAATTGTGGTCAGCTAAGATTTGAATATTTTTGAAAGCCATGGACACCATGTCCCGCAGACCAAAGAGGAGCTGGGCCATCAAGGTTTGTTATCAATGGATATTTCAAAAGCCTGCATTTGTGATCGTATGGGGTTACATTAGTGCCTATGTCATGGGCAGCTTTCAAATCTGGAAAAGGTACTGTAAATGCTGAAAAAACATAGTGGTTTTAGAGCAACATATGCTCCCATCTACACAATATCTTTCTCAGAGAAGGCTTTGCATATTTCAGCAAGACAATGCCTAACCACACTGCATTTCATTTCAACAGAAAGGCTTCCCCAGATCCAAGTCTGGGTGCTTAACAGGGCTGCCTGCAGTCCAGCCCATTCTCCAAAAGAAAACATTTGGTGCATCATAAAATGTAATAATCCGGCAATGAAGACACAGGACAGTTGGGCAGACATAATCCTGCATCAGAAAAAAATTGAACAAATTCTTCTCCAAAACTCCATAAATGGTTCCCTCACTTCCCAGACATATAGAGACAGTTGTTAAAAGAAGAGGGGATGTAACAAACTGGTCAGCATCACCCTGTTCCAACTTTTTGGAGATGTGTTGCCATCAATACAAAATGAGCTCATACTTCTCTTGAAATGGGTAATTGGCTCAGTTTAAACATCCAATATGTTGTTTATGTTCTATTGGGAATTAAACATGTGTTTAGAATATTTGCTAATTTTTGCATTTTGTTGTCTTAACATTTTACACAGCATCCCAACCTTCTAGTTGTACAAACTCTTGCCAATTTCAGTGCCAGGTTTATCTTTTTTTTTTCTTTCCACTTTTTCTTTTAATAATATTGTCCATTTCAAATTTTTTGCTGCTTTTGTTAAAAAAAAGTAAATTTGCAACAAGTACAAGATTTTCACCAGAATTTTCACCAGAACATCAGATTGGTAATAATACTTGGATTATTTTCGAATTTATAATTTTTTTAAATAAAGTATACCTGATGATACTTTAAATCATTTGTAAGACTGAATTTACTTTTAGATATTCATCTTTCAGGAAAGCGAAGAGTTCAAAAAGTCATATTGTGAACACAATTTACTAGACACTTCAATATTTTGACATACAATACTATAATATCCAGAAAAGCCAGCCAACAGGTCTATGGCAAACATTTCAGTGAATTAATATATGAATTACTTTGCCGATCATACCATAATGTATTTAAATAATATCACAACACTGATATAGATCTCACGTTTCAAACTTTGTGAAGCCTGACTCTTAGGTATTTAATAACAGAGACTCACCTTTTTTAGGACTTGTTCTGGCAGTAACATCTCAATGGGAAGCTCCCACCAACAGTCACTGCCCTTTGCTTTGAAAAGCTCTGCGATATAAGACACTGAGTGCCTGCAGAAGGCAGTGACAGCAGAAATGTTTAGTGTGTGTATGTGTGTGTGTGTGTGTGTGTGACAAAAGTTGATTTATAAGCAATATTTCTAGAGACAATGCTTTGCATATGTAGCCAAATATGTGCAAAAGCCTGTTTGTCTGCAATATATAAAGCATTACTTATTGATGAGAGCCTCGCCAGTCTCTTTGTTGTAGAAGACTGGGATTGGGACACCCCAGCTTCGCTGTCTGGAGATGCACCAGTAGGTCCTTCTATCCAGCATGGTTAGCAGGCTGCCACGAGCTGACTCAGGCAAAACAGAAACTTTCTGCAGCACCTCCTGGAAAAACATACACAGGAGTATCTTTCTTTCTTGCACAGAACGTATATGAAAACAAAAATTATTCAAAAATCTGTAGTAAATTTAGAAAGTCCATGCTTACCTTTGCCTTGTCTTTGAGGGAAGCTGTATTGATGAACCACTGCTTACTGGATCGAAGGACAACAGGCTGCTTTGTCCTCCAGTCATATGGGTAGCTGTGGACACACTTCTCCTCCTTCACCAAAACCCCACACTCCTTTAGCATGGATATCACTAACACAAGCAACAGGAGATGAGGAAACAAATAACAGTAGATGCACATTGTAATACAACACAACACACATCAACTGTGAGAGGGACAGTGCTACCCTCCATATAATTTCAGTACCTTTTTCATTGCCTTCTTTCATCACAGACAGACTCTGAAGCTCAGGACCAGCCAGCTCAGTAAACTTGCCCTCTTCATCCACGATACACTCCTATGATAGAAGAGCAGATTGATATAGACGCAGTATATCTTTGCCCATTGCTCACAGTTTTCATTTAAGTACAATTATCAACATATACATTGGGTCATACGCAAGTATTAATCTTGGACACAGAATGGTGCCTTATGCTGCTACCTAACCCGAAGTGGTCGGAGTAAAAATGACAACGAAACTTTTGTGACAATCACACTTTTATGAGACACTGGATTTTGATTCTTTTTTTGATTAGCGTAAGAAATTACATTTTCCAAATGAATTCAAAAGATTGGTCAGATTATTTACTATTTTGTCTAACATATCAGAAACTTATTTTACACCTCAAGTTTTGCTGTAAACCTTATAGTTTGGCTACTGCCTTGGGGTCTGTCTATGGACATTTTTATATAAGAAGAGACAACACAATGTCAAACAAAAAACAAAAATTGCAACAAACTAAAATAAAATAAATTGCAACAAATTAACAATTACTTCATAAATCTTTTTACAAGTGCTCTCCAGATTTCCACGATTTTTAAGCATCTCCAAAGAGATTGGATCAAGTAAGGGAATCAGCCAACCTAAAAGGTGAAAGAATTCCAGGACAAAAACACGTAACTTTCTTGCATGCTTTTTTCAGACGTTTTTCCTGCTTCTGTAAATAAAACATACCACAGGTAGTTTATATTGTGACGCCACACTATAATCCTCCATGCCGTGAGCTGGTGCTGTGTGGACCAGTCCTGTTCCTTTTGCCATTGTAACATGATTGGCTGGCAATAATGGCACATGCCTGTCAGGAATTGTGGGGTGCTTACAGATGCCATCCTTGAGATAAGAGCCTTAGAGGGGAAATTGTCATATGAAATGTAAGTGTCAGAGGATAAATGAAACACTCTATTGTGTATGAATCCTTAAAGTGAGGCTAAATACGCGCATCACCTTTGAAGGTGCCCACATTCTGCAGTTCAGTGCCGAGTGCTGCAGCAATGCTTGTTATACGTTCTGTGGCCATCAAGAGAAGCTGAGAAGTGTCTGTTCTCTTCACCACAGAGTACCTATCAGTAGAAAGCAAGGCACTTTCAAATGTAATATCTTAAAATGCATATAGAATGACTGTGTATGACTGTGATTAGGTATGACAATTAGAATTTATATTTTTTTCATGATTTTGACATGATTTCAATACAAAATAAAGAGCAAAAGTTCATCACCAAGACAAATGTAGGAGGCCCCTAAGGATCTTTTAAAAGTTACCATTTATGGCAGTGAAAGCAACAAATGTGTAAAAGAATGGCTAAATTAATATGGTTCAAATCTTATCGCTGCAATTGGAATTGATTTCTTCTCTTGACGAGATTTCAACTCTTATCCGAGAGGCCTCTTCAGTTCATAGTTCAGAACTAAAGGAGCTTCTCGGGTTAGAGGTGAAACGTGTTCAAGAGAAGAAATCAAGTCCAGTTGCCATGATAGGATTTGACAATAATTAACCATGACCTTTATGACTGAGAATCTCCATATACAATAGTTGAAATTATATTGTTGCCCAGAGAAAACTGTACCACTTAACCTTGTGTAAAAGCAAGACTCTTGAGCAGTTTTTAAAAGGTGCTAAATCATGTTGGTTGTATCAAATGAATCTGTGTATGTGTCATCGAGGCAAACACAGTCAGAATGATTCTTTCACGACAGTGAAAGGTCAAATCATAGAAATTATTGAACTTTGTAGGCATTGAGCTGAAGTAAAATAAGGCCAGAATTCAATACAGTCAACTGCATTTATATGGAAGAAGTGCTTACTGGGCATTGGGCATGTAACAGATGGCCTGGTTGGCAGGAATTGTCCAAGGCTGGGTGGTCCACACTAGCACAGAGATACCACCCAAATCTGCAAATATGCACAAATGTTTTTGAATTTCTGCTCAAAAAAATGAATACTTTGAGAACAAATTAGAAAAAAAAAAATCCTGCTGGATATCTATATTGACATGGACTTGGAAACGTTTTAGTTAAAAAAGGATGCCACATTGCTTGATCAAAATGAAATTTAGCTACAGAGGGCTGAATTAAAAGACAACGTGAAATTCAAATTGAAAAATTATTTGTCAGGCTGGTCCATTTTGCTGAAATGTAATTGCAGCTACTCAAAACGGTACACAGTAGTAGTTACCCCACATGCTTACATGCATGCCTGACAATGCCAGTGCATCAGGGTTTCTGTGTGTATCAGACAATCTAATTTAATTTTAATGCTTTTTTAATGCTACTGTAAACAAATGCAATGCCCAGGTCCAACTCCAGATACATTTATTTATAATAATGTCAATCATTTACATCTGGAATAAATTTAGCACAGACCTAGATATGTACATATGACCTTCTGAGGGACAATGGATCGAAAGAAGCACATGGATTTAACTTCATGTATGATTATTAGTGTGTATTTCTTAGTTTGTTTCCTTTTTGCTCCGACTCCGACTTAACATTTTTCAATTCAAAAGTATTTGTCCTAGTATCTCCTCCTTAGAGTATGTGACTATGTGATCATTTGAGCCATGTGTACACTGCCTGCGTTGTTTTCACCAAGTTCATCAGCGTTCCTCTGATGACTAGCGCACATCCTTATAAACACGGCCTTTTTCCATTCTCAGTGTGTCCAGCTTATCCTCCAATTCCTTTTTTAAATCCACGCATTGCACCCTCACTTCCTCCTCTCTTCATCGAGGTCTACTGACGGGCTTTAACCAGCTTCAGAACAGCCCTTCATCCAACCATTTTTGATGATATTACACTTTGATGATATTACACCCCTCTACGCTATTTCGTCATGCTAAATATTCGGTGTTGCAACTTCAAACAATAGCCAATTAAAAGGTTCCGCCTGTCTATCATCACTGATCATCACACTATTCGGATCTAAATTATTAATATTATGTAGCCTCATCACAATGAATTGAGCATAACAATGTTTTTTCACATCAAATGTATTTTTTATACCTCTGGACATTGAATTTCATGATTTTTAATGCTATTCAAGGCCGTTTAAATGCTATTTAATTTTTGCAAAGTCTATTTAATAACTTTTAGTGCTTTTTAATGACCCGCGGAAACCCTGTGCATGTTCCTAATGAACTGACAGATGTTGTCCTGAGGTATCTCCTCCCCAAATCTCGACCCGGGCATCACTGAGTTCTTAGACGGTCTGAGGTGTGACCTGGCAGTATCAGATGGACAAGAAAATAATCTCCCAGAAGTTATTTAATGGCTTTAGGTTAGGCGAGCATGAATGGCAGTCCGTTTATTTTTCGTCCTACCAGAACTGCCAGCCAATGCTCACCCCATGTTTGCCACTTCAGTTTTTCACTTTGATTTTCAGTTGCTCTTTGAATTCAGTTCTCTGTAGGTTCCTGATTTTCATTTTCATCAAGTGATGTGACATCTATTCATCCCTAACACATGACCTAACCCATATCAACATAGATATCCAGTGTGATGTTTTCATCCATTGAGACCTGATTCATTTTCAAAGTGTTCCTTTAATTTTCTAGAGCTGTTTAGTTACATTCTACTAAATAGGGTTACTGTTACCTGGGTTAGATAGAATCTTCGTTGGCGGTGTCACCATGGTGAATGTGGTATAGATGGCTCTGCTCACATGCTCAGTATTATATTCCAATTCTGCTTCTGCTAGGGCCGTTCTAAGAGGCACAAGAGACATAATTACATGCTACAAACATGGGCACTAACTGATTTTAGATCTGCATACAAAATCCCACAAGCATATTTGATGCACGATGGTGCCAGGAACAATTTACTCTGTTACTTGATCAAATGGATCAAAAACTAACAATTTCATGTAGTAGACCATACATTAAGCAAACTAAGTCATACCTTGATGATGGTGACCAGAAAACTGGCTTATAATCCTGGTAGATCAGCCCCTGATAGCAAAAATAATGGACTCAACATATCATTTCTGTAGCTGTCGCAGATATAAAACAAAAAAATTCTGAGCAGTGCATTTTGCCTCACCTTACTATGCATCTGCTGGAAAACATTCAGCTGGGCTGCCTCATAGGCACCATCATAAGTGTAGTAGCATTTGTTCCAGTCAGCCATTATACCCCACCGCTGGAAGGCAGCCTTCTGCCGTGAAATGGCCCCTTCTGCAAACTCACGTGCTGGATGGTATAAAAAAAAAACATTACAGCAGAAAAAATGTAAAAGACATTTCGACAGAAAGAGTATTCACTCATCAGATACCTTTCTGTCGTATCTGCAGAGGACTTAGGCCCGAGGTCCCCAGCTCTCCCAGAGCTTTCAGTTCAATGGGTAGGCCATGGCAGTCCCAGCCTGGAATGAAGTGGATCTGTCGGCCCCTCAGCATCTCAAAACGGTTACGGATGTCTTTTAAGATCTGGTTCAGACACAGCCAGGATTTGTCTTTTCATATAAAAATAAAACTGCAGGCATTCAGAAACAGCATTCAGTTTCTTAGTTTATTTATTTTGTCCTTCATACATAACCTATTTACTGTCATCAGCTCTCCATCAATGAAAGCAAATAAATGAGAAGAAATACAACATGATTCATTAATACATGGACAACTAAATTGAAGTCCCTGTCTTAAAAATCCAGTAAGAGAGTGTTTATAGCTGTTGTAAACCACCAATGTCCATTCATCCATTTATTTTCCTCCACTCATCTGAGGTTGTGTTGTTGTGGCGGCAGCCAAACCAGAGGCTCAGACTTCCCTCTCCCACCCCACTCAGTCCAGCTCTTCCAGGGGTATCCCAAGACTTAGGCCAGCCAAGAGACATAATCCCTCCAGCGTCTCCTGGATCTTCCTCAGGGCCTCCTCACAATGGGACACACCCATACCTCACCAGGGGGGCGTCCAGGAGGTATCCTGACCAGATGCCTGAGCCACCTCATCTGGCTCCTCTCGATGTGGAGGAGCAGCGGCTCTACTCTGAGCCCATCCTGGATGGCCCTTCACCTTTTTTGTGTACCAATTTGTATTTTTTCATCCATTCAATCATTATGTACTGCTTCTTTATGTCAAAATCAAAAATTTGAATGTTCTGCAAATACGTCATCATAAGAATGTTTTTTTTTTTTTTTTTATAATTTTGCATCAATATATGTCAGTATGTTACAATAGTGTGAAACACCCAACAACTACAGAAACAGTATGAATTGTTACCTTATTAAGCGCATGCCCAACATGAGGGTCTCCATTGGCATAGGGGGGGCCATCATGAAGACAGAACTCCTTTTTGGCCTTTCTGCCTCTCTGCCAGGTATACAATTCTGCAAATCCACACTTCTGGAATAGAAGAAGTCATCACAATGGTTGAAGACAACCCTAATGCTTTAGCGTTCAGGCTTTTCAGTTGGGCATTGCTGAGTCTCAGCAATTAATATATTCCATATTAAGATATGCATGGTTACAAAATATCAAGACTTTATTAGTCCCTTGTGAGATGGATCCTATCCATTTAAGACTTAAATGGATAGGATGGTTCGTCATCACGGACGAACCATGAGCGGTGGGCAGCAACTAAGCAGTGCCCGTGGAGCAGTCAAGAGATCAGTGTCTTGCTCAACAACACTTCGACAGGCTAGCGGGAGCTTGGGAATCAAACGAGAAACTTTCGGTTCCAAAAAAACGCTTTATCATCTGAGCCATGCCGACCCCCATTCGAATGCCGAATACCAAAAGTAGGGTGTCCATGCCAATTGATGAGAGAACCTAACTATTTTAATTATCGGGGGGGTGTCATCGTATATCCTACCTGCTGGATTTCTAGCTCTCTGTCAAGGAGCTTCTGTCCGGACAGTTTCATTGGAAACTCAGTCCGAGGAAGGAGAACAGTGTCTCGATACACACCCCGAGAAGCACCTCCCCGCGTAGACTGAACACAGCTTTCCCCAGCGCTGACACCATGACAATAACTGGAGCTGAAAGAAAGAGTCCGCTGAACAAGGCCTCCTCTCCCGTGTGACCCTCGTGCCCATCTCGCGAGGGTCGTCCTAACTACGGACACACGGTACAGCAACATGTAGATGTAGTGTAGATTGGGGGTTAAGTGCAACCACAATAACTGAAAATGACGACGCTGTTACTGTGATGCGCCAGGCTACAGTTGAAGTGTTGTTATATCGCTCCTGAAGCTGCTATGTATTTCTTCCGGAAGAAAGAACGCAGAGGACAACTACGGAAGCCGCGCGTGATCAGTGTCATTTCAAACGCTATTCTTTTACAAACTATAACCTGTTGGCTAACAACTGAAAGAGCAGAGAATATTCATGTATCCCCATTCTATTTATAAATTACCACTGACAGTCTTTACATCCATAATTTATCTGATCTTTACAGGTGAGATACTGCTGGCAAGAAAAATAATGACAATAATGTTTGTAATTATAATATGTTAATTCATTTTGAAATATAGCCCATTCCTCATTCCAATTAGATATATAGGGATTTATGTTATTCTCTAAAACATCAGCATGTGATGGTCTGCTATCTCTTAGAATTTCTGCAACCATTTGAATGCGGCACGCCTGAGTATGTGTTCTAATGTCATCTGGGGTGTAAATACAAGACAACAGATTATTTTCTATTATCCACAGATACTTGGTGCACAGACTCATTCAATACAATCTTGATGTTTGTCCTCAGTTGACACTATACATCACGATAATGTGCATAGCTTCTGTTGGACTTTTGCTGCAGTTTATCATTTTATCAAGACAGGTTAGTTTGGGGCTCTAGTATCTAGTATAGTATCTTTACATTTCATGTAATTTGTTAATAAATATTTTGGCTATTTGGTCATATTTCCATATGCCAATTTTCACCACAGAACGATGTACATTGTGACAAAGGGAAATAGGCTAATGGGCAATAAAGTCAAAGGTGGCCTTGTTACAACTTTCATACTGGATCAGTCAAGGCCCAGGCGAACAACAACCTCCATTGGTGACGTTTATCTACCAGCGGAAATTGGGCTATTATGGGTCCACATAGGAGAGGAGAAAGGTATATTCAAAAGCAGAGGGAGAAGAGGAAAGAGATCAAGAAGTTGGAGGATTTCAGGGACTTAGGGTCAACGGTCCAACGGAGAGTGTGGAAAAGAGGTTAAGAAACGGGTTCAAGCTGATTGGAATGGGTGGAGAAAAGTTTTAGGGGTTCTTTGTGATAGAAGAATTTCATCTAGAATGAAAGGAAAGGTTTACAAAACAGTGGTGAGACCAGCGATGCTATATGGTTTGGAGACAGTGGCACTGAACAAAAGACAGGAGGCAGAGCTGGAGGTAGCAGAAATAAAGATGTTGAGGTTCTCTTTAGGAGTGACGAGGATGGATAGGATCAGAAATGAGTCCATCAGGGGGACAGCTCATGTTAGATGTTTTGGAGAGAAGGTCAGAGAAGCCAGACTGAGATGGTTCGGTCATGTACAGAGGAGGGATAGGGACTATATTGGTAGACGGATGCTGGAATTGGAGATGCCAGGCAGGAGGTCTAGAGGAAGACCGAAGAGAAGATTTATGGACGTAATGAGAGAAGATATGAAGGTTGTTGGTGTGAGAGAGAGAAGGATACAGAGAATAGAGTTAGATGGAGGAGGTTGATTCACTGTGGCGACCCCTGAAAGGGGAAAGACGAAAGGAAAAGAAGAAGAAGAAGGGAGAAGAGGAAAGACAAGAGTCTGGGACTAACAGCATTGACTTTGAATATTTGGGCGACTACAGGAAAAGCAAGAGAGTTGGTTCTCATGATGCAAAGAAGAATGATGGAGATACTGTTTGTCCAGGAGACCAGGTGGAAAGGTGGCAAGGCAGGATTTAGGTTGTGCTATCATGGTATTGACAGGAAGAGAAATGGAGTCAGAATTATCTCGGAGGACTTTGCTAAGAATGTTCTGGGGGTAAAAAAACAGCGATAGAGTGATGAGTCTGCAACTAGACAACTAGAAATTGAGGATGCGATGCGTGAGTGGCTATGCCATGCAAGTGGCATGTGAGATGTGTGTGAGAGGAGAAGGAAACAGTCTGGTGTGAGTTAAAGTGATGCAGAATGTCCACAAAGGTGAGAGAGTGGTAACTGGTGAAGACTTCAGTGGACATGTTGGTGCAGGCAGTAGAGGTGATGAAGAAGTAATGGGTGGTTTTGGCGTCCAGGATAGGAACACGGTGGGACAGATGATTGTAGGCTTTTCGTGAGAGTATAGCCAGGCAGCATAGGATGGTGGTTTGTAGGATGAAGCCACAATCATGCTACAGTGGCATTATTGTACACTTCATCTACTACAGACTTACCTAAGGTCATTTAGAGCCTACCCTACATTCTTCCCACTACTTCATCAACACTAGTTCATCAATTTCATGACAACTATTCTTTCAAGTCTTATGTGCACAGATCTTATAATCAGATAGATTTCTTTTTTTGTTGAATCCAGAATAATTTCAAAAATCAACCACAGCAATATTTCTTCTGCTTTTCCTTTCAGATGTTCCCTTCAGGGTTCATCACAGAGAATCATCTCCGTGTGTCTAACCATATCCTCTCGATCCTCTTCTCTCAAATACACTAACTTCCTGTCCTCTGTCAGTAAATTCATAAATGTTCTCTTCAGTCTTCCTCCAAGTCTTCTGGCTGGTACTTCCAATCTCAGAAACTCCCCTGAACATGTCCTAACGATCTCAGTCTGGCATCTTTGACTTTATTTCTAAAACATCTTTCAAATGTTCTCTCTCTGATAGTTTCATTCCTATGGGACTGTGAGACTATCCTAATCCCCTTATTCCCAAAGAGACACTCAACATTTTCATATCTGCTCTATGCCACTATTTCTAACACATAAGATATTGCTGGTACCTAGTCGTTCTGAAGCTGCAGAAGCTGGCTCCAGGGATGTAGTACATCACCTCTCAAAGGATGAAGGAGCCTTAGTTGGTGGGTGAGGCTGCAAAGTTCCATGTGTTTGACAATTTTCTGTTTTATGATTCTATTTTCTGAGATTCCCTGTACTTTTCTACTTCTCTTTGATACATACCCCCTTTCTGTACTCGTCCTCTTCTCTCTGTGACGCTCTCACCGCCATTAAATCATCCCAAGGCCCTGCAAATGACCTGAACCTCTTGAGACCGGTCTTGACAATAGGTGCCGTTCCACATTCCTTTCCTTTTATATATCACACCTCTTATGGAAGGGCGTCTCTGTACTTCTCAATGCATGTATTGTTCACTTTTTGTATAAAAGGGATTCAACAGTCCTTCTGGAGGAAAAGTAGACACAGTCTCTGTTTCTGTTTCACTCCGCTCCCCGTCGCTACAAACTAACCTCTGATAATATTGGGCTCATCCACTATCGGCTAGGAGATTTGGACCCTGGCCTTGGACTGAGAGGACGAGGAGGACCAACCGAGGTTCCCAGGGGTCACCACAACTACTTTGCCTAAAGACTGTCCTTAACGCCATGTGGGAGGAGTTGGGATGAGTTCAGTGAGGCCATGGAGAATAAATACTTTAAGGAGGTTCTGGTTAACCATTCAGCAGCTCAGAACGGGGAAGTAGTATACTTTCAAGACTGTATGCATTCCTGCTGACCTCAACTTGAGATGTTAGGAAGGAATACTTCAAAGAACTCTTCAATTCCACTGACACATCTTCCAATCAGGAAGCAGAGTCTGGGGACTGGCGCTAGCCTCTCCTATCCCTCAAGCTGAAATTGCAGAGGTCATTAAAAAGCTCCTTGGTGGCAGGCCCACAGGAATAGATGAGATCTTCCGGGAGTACACCAAGGCTCCGGATGAGGTAAAGCTGTCTCGGCTGACACACCTCTGCATTGCGTGGATGTCGGGGACAGTGCCTCTGGATTGGCAGATTAGGGTGGTGGTCCCTCTCTTTAAAAGGGAAACCGAAGGATGTGTTCCAGCTACGGGGAATCCCACTCTTCAGCCTCCCTATTAAAGTCTGTTTGTGGCTCCTGAAGAGGAGAGTCTGTTGGATGGTTGAACCTCGAAGTACAGTATGGTTTTCATCCAAAAACAGTGGATCAACTCTATAGTGGACCAGCTCTACAGTCACAAAACAGTGGATCAACTCTATAGTGGACCAGCTCTACAGTCCTGGAGAGTGAATTGGAGTTTGAAAGTCATTCGATCATGTCCCTTGGGGAAGTATGGGGTAGCAGAACCCTGATATGGGGCATTCGTTCCCAGTGCAATTGGTGTCAGAGCCTAGTCCACATTGTCAAACAGTAAGTCAGATTTATGAGATTTATTTACTTCTCCACGGCTGCCCTTTGCCATCAATTCTGTTCTTAACCTGTTTTGACAGAATTCCTAGGAGCTGTTGGGTTGTTGTGAGCATCTGTTTGGTGGCCTCAGGACTGGGTCTTTTTGCAGATGACATTATTCCGCTACCTTCTTCTGAGCATGATCTCTAGCTCTCACTGGAGCAATTTTCAGCTGAATGTGAAACAGCCTGGATGACAATCAGCACCTCCAAATAAAAGGCCAGGGTCTTGAAACAGAAAAAACATTGAGTGTTCTCTGGAAAAGCTGGATGAAATGGTCAGGGAGAGGAAAGTCTGGGCCTCTCTGCTTAGGCTTTATACCAGTTGGGTAGACTTTGTGTAAAGAATACCTAATATTACTACTGTAGACTTTAGTAAAGAACAGATAACTGCCAATGTGTTATTTGATGCCTATGGGTGTTCTTATGATACATTAGTGTCGCCTAATTGCAACACACAATTGTAATTGAGGATACATTCAAAGAACGGGCCTAAGCATTGTTTTATTATTCCTTATTCCTTCTCGCTTAAACAGCGCTTTGATTGAAAGTGTTCTATAAATATATTTGTCATTTATGTTTAGATCATAGTAATCCAAAATCTTTAATTCGTACAAATGTTAATATATTCATTTAGTATAATATTGTGACGTGTCGTGGGCAGACTGACAGGAGAGTTTTCCCAGCATTCTTTGCTTCTGCTGTTAGAGCTTTGCTTGCCTCCATTAGTTTCACACCTGAAAGTCCAGGCGTGTCTATCTTGTACAGGTGCACAGGGGATGTACTAGCCTGCGCTGAGCTTTTGCATGATGGGAGGACAGAATGTGGAGGCATCACAAATGAGGATGTTTACAGTATAAATTTTGACCCTGAGGGTTTCCTGCAAGTTGTACTGTTACTAACGCCAGTGTATTAAATTAAAAAGCCTTATTCTTAGAGAAGTGAATCCTCTACTCAGTTTGCCTTTTATATTTGTGACTTGCAACAATACTGTTAAACCATAGATCTATCAGCCACTGGAATTGTGAAAATGAAGCAAATGATGGAAGTGCTTAGTGGATGAAATTAGACAGTAATGTAACCAAAACTTTCATTCATATCTCTATAATTCTCTACTATCTCGCCACTGGTTTTATTGTGCTTGACCATACAGTTATGAACACACCTAATTATGGAAGCATATGGGGATCATCTTTGATGGTGGCGCACAGCGGTGCAGCAGCTTCCCAAACTCCCGGCTCCAAGCCAAGCTGAACAAGTTTTAAGGCCGTATTTGGCTCCAGTTTCGGGCCAAAATTGCGCGTAAGATACAACTACATCAAGGACTCCATTGACGTCACTGTGGACCCTCACCAATACGCCTACAGGAAAAAAAGTTCTACTGAGGACGCCGTCTCATCGGTGGTCCCAACTATCCTCACCCATCTGGAGAGCAGGAATTCCTATGTCTGTCTGCTCTTCCTGGACTTCTCCTCTCCCTTCAACACCATCATCCCACTCCTGACCGGCAGACCCCACACCGTCAGGATCCAAAACACTGTCTCCATCCTCCATCCTCCTCCGTATGGCTGCTCAGCAAGACACCCGAGCTGTCATATTGTGAAGTTTGCGGACGACATGGCAGTAGTGGGACGCATCGCGAACAACAATGAGTCCAACTGCAGAGAGGAGGTGGAACATCTGGTGCAGTGGTGCACAGACAACAACCTCTGCATCAATACGAAGAAAACCATGGAGATGGTGGTGGACTTCAGAAGGGAAAAGTGCCCCCCCCCCCTTCCCTGCACATCGGAGGAGAAGCCGTGGAAATGGTCTCCAACGCAGCCGTGGAAATGGTCTCCAACTACAGGTACCTAGGTGTGTACGTATCCTGCGACCTCCCCTGGAGCACCAACACTTACCAGCTGGTCAGGAAGACCCACCAGCACCTCTACTTCCTCAAGAAAACTGAGGAGAGCTGGACTGGGGAGCCCGGTCCTGAGGTGTTTCTACCACTGTGCATCCTCTGCAACTGCATCACAGTGTGGCACGGCAGCTGCACTGCTGCAGAGAAGTGGCAGAGGGTGGCAAAGGATGCACAGAGGACAGTGGGGAGCAGCCTTACCACCACTTCAGACCTCTACACATCACGATGCAGGGGGAGAGCACTACATATCATGAAGGACTCCACACATCCTGCACACAGACTGTTTCAGCCGCTTCCGTCCGGCAGGCGGTTGAGGAGCATCCAGAGCAGAACCAGCAGACTAAGAAACAGCTTCTTTCTGGAAGCTGTAAGACTGCTGAACTCAAGCCGTGCTCCATAGACTGTCTCCCTCCCTCTTTGACACACACACAGTCTCTTTCTCACACACAAAGACTTTAACCCCCCCTCACTCGCACACTCTCTTACAAAGTCTCTCACACTCACACACACTCTCGCTCTCCCTGCACTACCCTAGACACTTTAATACATTGTTTAAGGTGCAATATTTCACATAAGGTGCAATTTTTAATGCTTCATGTTTCATTTCATTATCAAGGTGCAATAAAAAATAAAAATAAAAAAAACAACAAGATGCAATAAAAAAAACAACTACCTTCTTGCTCTTACATGCAAATTTAGCCCCAACAGTGCTGACTTCTGCCCCAAGTCATTCTGTGAATTTTTGTTCTTATTTGTTTTTCTAAGGCTTGTAACCAGACCTGGGTACTTATTTCGTACCACAAACTGTAAGGTGTGCTGGTATGACTGTAAATTTCCTTGAATCCTTGAATCATATTAACTATGATTCCCCATATGCTTCCATAGCCTGTGCCTTCTGTCCATTCTGGTTAACTGCCCATCCTAATGTGTTTCACCTGTGTCTTGCAGTGTCTTTACTTTTGTGTACACAATTGCCCTGTTCCCTCATGCCTCTGACAGATTGTCCCCTTGGTCCCATTCATTGTATCTCAGGGGTTGTCAAACTTTTTGGGTCCAGGCACCCTTTACGGGGGGAATTTTCTAAAGTCCCCCTTATAATCCTCATGCCAATTAAACATGTTTGCTGTAATTTATCCTCCGAAATGCCATTTAAATTGCTTGAACTTTTCAGCATAAATACTTGCCTCATAGAAAAATAAATGAACCGAATTACATTTTTGCCTTCACAGCAATCATCATTTTCAAGTTATTCAGTTTACAGCTCACTAAAGCAACTTCAACATAATTAACTTATTGCCACTGATTGAAATGATTGGCAGTTAACCGAACAACAGTTGTAGAAATTAACATTACTTATAAATGTTGTATTAGGCTCAATGAAGGTTCAGAAGACAGCAAAAAAACTGCAGTTAGTCATCATATGGCTGATCATGTGTATGTAGATTTGTAAGGGAATGAGTGAGAAGTTGGAGACAAAGTTCTCAAACAGTCAAAACTGGAACGACTGCGAATTGGAGTAAGGCACCAAACAGCAATTACAAGTGTCTTTCACTAGTCTTTTCACCGAATTCCGTGGAAATATCGCAAACACTGGCCTTTCCATAAATCACCTAGCTGAAAAGTAAACACTGAAAAGTGGAGAGCTTAAACAGAAGAAGGGATGCTGAGTGAGATACCTGGCTAGACTAAAGCAAGTACGAAGCAGAACACTGTTAACTAGCCTCTTTTGAGTGAGGTTCGGTTAGGGGACGCAGAGGAAGCTGAGCCTCATGATAACATAAAATAAATATTTATCCACTGATCTGTGCTATAATTATATATTTTTTTTACGATACCAGTAAATTTTAACATTTTGTAGTAAAAAAAAGTAAAAATAGCTAAAGTAACGCATTTTGTGATCAAATATAGGACAGAAACCATAGGTGTAGCGGCCGCGAGTCAAGCCTCACCTCTGAATGCATATTTTCCTCACAACCTGGGTTGTGTGACGCATGCTCGTTTCTTTCTCAGCATGTCGCCAATATAATGTTTGTTGGAAGATTTATTATATATATCCTGACATTCTACAACCATATGAAAAAAATAGAACACCCCATTCAATAATCAGCTCTTCATTAAGAAATGTTCACATATCAATGTCCAATCATGTTTTTATGCATTTCTAGAAAAGAAAGTGATTTAACTTTAATGAAACAACAAAAAATTAACATTGTTTTACATATTAAAAAAAGATATGAACAAAAATGTGTATTTTAATGGAGGAAAAACCCTACGCCCGAATAACTAGTGTTGCCCCCTTTGGCTGATATAACTTCAGTGAGACGCTCTTTGTAGCCTTTTACCAGTCTCTGACATCGATCAGAAGAAAGTTTGCCCCACTCCTCAATGCAGAATTCTTTTAGCTGGGATATGTTTGAGGAGTTTCTTGCATGTACAGCCCATTTCAAGTCACCCATCAGCATCTCAATGGGATTAAGATCAGGGCTTTGACTTGGCCATTCTAGGACTCTCCACTTCTTAGTTTTTAGTCAGTCCTTGGTGGATTTGCTGGTATGCTTTGGGTCATTGTCATGTTGCAGTGTCCAGTTCCACTTCAGCTTTAACTTTTTTTATATATGGTTTCACATGTTCTTCAAGCACCCTCTCATGCACAGTAGAATTCATGATGGATTCTGTGATGCTGAGCTGGCCAGGTCCTGCTGCAGCAAAGCATCCCAAAACCAAGATACTGCCACCTCCATGCTTCACAGTTGGTATGAGGTTCTTTTCTTGGAAGGCTGTATTTGGTTTACATCAAACACGTCTTCTGTTCTGGTGTCCAAATAATTCAATTTTAGACTCATCTGTCCAAAGAACATCGATGCTGTATGGTTTGGAGACAGTGGCACTGAACAAAAGACAGGAGGCAGAGCTTGAGGTAGCAGAAATGAAGATGTTGAGGTTCTCTTTCAGAGTGACAAGGATGGATAGGATCAGGAATGGGTCCATCAGAGAGACAGCACATGTTAGATGTTTTGGAGAGAAGGTCTGAGAAGACAGACTGAGATGGTTCGATCATGTACAGAGGAGGGATAGGGACTGTATTGGTAGACGGATGCTGGAATTGGAGATGCCAGGCAGGAGGTCTAGAGGAAGACCGAAGAGAAGATTTATGGATAGAGATAGACAGAATAGGGTTAGATGGAGGAGGTTGATTTGCTGTGGCAACCCCTGAAAGGGAAAAGCCGAAAGGAAAAGAAGAAGTCCAAAGAACATTATTCCAGAGGTCATGGTCTTTGTCTACATTCTCTCTGGCAAACTTCAATCTGGCCTTAATGTTTTTCTTGGAGAGCAAAGGTTTCTTCCTTGCACACCTCCCATGAAAGTCAAACTTTTGTAGTCTCTTTCCATACAGCAATTGTCTTTGGAATTGGACCTTCTTGGTTCGATTCCCTGCTCCTCCCAGTGTGTCAAAGTGTTGTTGAGCAAGACACTTAACCCCTAACTGCTCTCCTGGTGCTGGTAGACAGCATGCCAACTGCTCATGGTTCATCCGTGATGGGTTAATGAATTTCCCCACGAGGGATTAATAAAGTATACATTACCTGGTGCAGTCGTCCCCATAGTGGCTATAATAATCTATTGCAAATTATTTTGCAGATGGTGGGTGGCACAGTGGCAGGTGGTTAGCAAGGTGGTAAGCTCTTCTGCTTCACAGCAAGAAGATCCCTGGTTAGATTCTGACAGGTGATCTTTCTGTGTAGAGTTTGCATGTTCTCCCTGTCTACATGGGTTTACTCTGTGTTCTCCAGTTTCCTCCCACAGTCCAAAAACACACATTGTTAACTGAAGACACTAAATTCCCCAGACATGTGGATAACATTGAATGGTTGTATGTCTGTATGTGTAACCCTGCCATGAGCTGGCAACCAGTTCAGGGTGTACCCCACTTCTAAGCCACAGATAGACAGCATTGATAGGCTCAAGCTCACAGATTGGGAATATATTTCACAGCCCCCAGAGCAAATGCTCAGAGACCATTGAGGAGCCCTTGAACCCAATTTGAGAACCATGGCTCTTCCTGATCTCTGTGTCTTTTGCTGTGCTATGCTTCTAGCCCATTCAAGTAAAAGTCATTATTCTACATATTGTGTATAAAGTAATGTTAGTCAGCCGTCACAAACCCTTGCATCTGCAAATGAAAACATTTCTGAAACTCAATTAGTGCCTATCATGAATCTAAACAAAGACAGTTACTCACTTTAAGAATTGAGATTAGTAGGAGTGGGGGGCCAAGGACAAGTGAGGGCAGGTATTTGTAAATCTAGTTTACAGTGAAGAATGCTGACTTTGCTATTTCCACACTATAAATGGATGAATCTATGTATCCACTGGAAAGTGTCTTTCAGTCAAAATATTTTATGGACGTTTAGGGTGTTCAAAAATCCAAATTATTTTTCAAAAACACGTACAATGCAAAATAAAGTACTTCAAAATAGCACAACAAAAACTACAGAATCTGCTTTCTGAATTTGAATCTAATGTAATTTTCCTTGGGGTGTTTGTATATTATATGTATGAGTAGAAATGAAGAAAGAATAAAAATATAACTCTGAAATCGTTTACACAACTTGAATTGATTTAATTTTATCATCACTGGCTCACTTTCTCATTCATAAATGGGGAATGCTATAAAATAGTTTGACAGGCCTTGTCATGACATATCATCCCATTACATTCATTCAGTCGAGTGATGTACCTAATTCCAGTTAAGGTGCACTAAAATAGCACCTTAGCAACAAAGAATTTCCATATTGATAATATCATATAAGCCTTGAATTAGTGTTTCCGCAGTTCTCTTTAAACGGCTGAAGTGTGCTCCATACAGGCAAGAGCAAAGTCATTCTTGCCGGTTCCCCTAGAATGTCCAAGGCAACTGATTGAGGGAAAACCAACCCTCTGCTCAATCCAGTTGGCAACACTAAGCAGTTTCATGTCTTGAAAGGCAGGACCAATGAGCTGTAAGCCAATAGGAAGGCCCCGCCTTGATAAAGCAGTTGGCACAGAGACTGCAGGGAGACCTAGGAGGAAGATAAGGGGTTGAAGGACAGGTCATAGAAAGGTGAGGATTAGGATCTAAAAGGGATTTACCTGCTAGTTCAAAGAGTAACAAGAGGCATGAGAAAGTTTAACTGAAGGTAAATATCTGACTCAGAATATGGAATACATTTTAAGGTTAAGTGAAATTATATTATGGCCTGATTTTGATTTTTTTCAAATACTACGTTTCACCTGTAAAGGATACAAAATTGACCGAGGTATGAACGCGCTGATCAGGGGCCTTTAAAGGAAATTTTGAGTCACAGTAAGGTCTTATATTTAGGTAAATGAAATCAGTGTCTTCAAGACTTTTTTAAAGTTCTCAAGACATCCTGCATACAAGATTGTACAGTTCTGTCTGTACCTGCCAGGTTGGCAGGCTGGGTGAAGAGGTCTTCCTGGGCAGTGCGTGTTCGGTTGTCTTCAGCGGTAAAAGCAGAGTAACATGCAGCATCACTTAGGGTTGTCGGTGCCAATAGTACATCCACACCAGAGCAGAATACATGGTTGAAATTTTCCATGATAAGCCTGCGAACCTTCTGGGCCTTCAAAAAGTATTGATCATAGTTCCTGGCAAATGTGCAGAGATTATGAACAGTTGATTATCTCTTCCGTTCAGAGAATGCCTTGAAAGTAAACCAAAGGTTAAAAGTGCTTTCTTACTGCTTCAGCAGGAAATAATTGCCTGACAAAATCCTTCTTCGCACCACATCATTGAAGCCCTCATGTCGGGTCAAGGCATACATGGCCTCAGTTGAGGTGTCCAGATGACTGCGATGGCCTTGCAGATGATGACAGCAAAACACAAAAATTATCCGTATCATTATCTTACCATATTGTATTGTAGATGTCTTAGACAGTAGATTTTCCATAACTCTCAAATATTCAAATAAACAGTGACATTATACCAAACAACACATATACTGAAAATGCCAAATTTTAAAATGCTTTACCATGCAGCATCAATACACCTATACATGGTCATACCATATTCAAGGCCATCATAGCGGGCCATGTTGGATGCCACCTCAGCACAGCACAAGATATGGTAGGACACAATTGAAAATTGAGAGTGAGGGAGGGATACTTGCTGCACCCGTGCCCCTGACTTCTCAAACATGTCAGCAATTCGGCTCCACTGTGTCAGTATCTCCTCAGACAGCCCTGGGGCATGGTATTCCTAACACACATTTGCAGACAGGAAAGATGAGCTGCTTTGCTAACTATCATACCTGTCTTTATCTTTCTCTAAAAATGACAAATTATGTATGTAGTTGGGCAAACATTAATTTAAATGTGCATGTAATACCTGTAGAGCAACTAAAGTCACTATTATACCACATATAATGTAAAAATCACATAAAGCTTTTCATTGAGGCATGCCAAAGATTTCAGAAAATAACCCCACAAATAACCCTTGAAGATAAACTCATTTCATTATCACTTTGGCTTGAAAAACATATTTTTTCAACATTTTAAAGAAAATATCATGAGGTGCAATGCCCTGACAGAAAAGTACTTTAACAGTAATTTAAACAATTTAAAATCCAATTGCCTTCAAATGTTTGTGATGTGTGATGATTTCAGCTGATTAGTAGGGAGAATATATCGGTGGTTCTGAAATCCAACACTGACAAGATTAAAGTAACCTTTGGAATGCCAATACAGATGTTCTTGATATCAAAGTCTTCAGGCAGCTCTGATGGTGATGAAGGGGCAGGACTTGTTGTTGAGTCACAACTATCTAGGCCTTGGAGCACACCTGTGTGACATAGCAAAGATCTCTGGATTAAAAGGCAATTACATCTCATGTTTCATATTTCTGCTGTCATATATAATAGACATTGGACACGGATGTCATAAATTTAGTTAATGTGTTGAAATTTGAAAGTTTGCTGACAGTAAGGCAGGTGACAGAGCATGGGAAAGAAAGCTTCTCAAAAATAGTCAAAGTTTTGATATATAACGTTAATTAATCACATCTTTGTTAGGTCAAGGAAAAGAAACATGACACATCATTTTACTTGCCCCACCATGTCTCTAAAAATCAACCCTTGTCTTTCGTACACAGCCCTCCAAAGATAATATGCAGTATTTGAAGAAGTGTCTGGCTGCATTTGAGTTAGCATCTGGCTCAGAGTTCAGTTCCCTACAGTTGAATCCAAACTTGTTAGTGGTTCCAAAATGTTTGATATGCCCACATCAGTGCAAATCTCCCGAAAACACACAGTATTCTTTTAGATGCACATCTACATAGAAGGCAAATCTAATTATATGCTAAAGAGTGGATAACTGGAAAACCTAGTCTCTATTCTATGTTGAGGAAATAATTCCTGGATTATAAACTTCCAATTTTTTTCCATTCTTCAGATCTTCTTAAATTCCTTTTAGAATGCTATGCAACTACCACAATAGCAAAATCCAATTGCCAAATGTCTTTGCATACTAGTTTTCCTGATTTTGACCAGCAGTCCATTGTGGCAGCTCCAGATTTAGATTCAAGATTCAAAGTGTTTATTGTCATGTGCAGTGTAGAAACGTGTTTCCCTGTACAATGAATTTCTGACTTTGCTGTCTGCAGCGCATTTAGATATGTATTGATAATAAATAATGGTAAACATAAACATACTGTTGTAATCTGTAAACATTATTATGAATAAATTAGGCAAGCCATCATACTAGGTTACTAATCAGCTCAGTAGATGCATCTTGTCAAAGTCTTTATAATGTTACTATAATTAGTATATTTCTATAAAATAAATGTATATAAGCACTTGTTATTTTAAATACCATGAACTTCAAAATATGACTATGGATTTTCAAAAGTATATTGTTTACAAATTTCTATTTCTGGAATTACACTGTCTTTATCTTGCACAAATGCATAAGGCAGTCCATCCACCCCCTTCAATGCAGTACGCACCGTAGTGTAGGAATGCAATGTGTAAGTGAATAACTGCAATGTGGTACTACCTAAGACAGTGGCAGCATCACTAGCACTCCGGGTCATGATGCCAGGGACATCCATTGAGTTGACCAGAGGAATGAGACCATGCCTAGACAGCAGGCCATAGGTTGGTTTAAAGGCTACTACACCACACTGTGCACCTGGGTTACGGGTAGAACCACCTGTATCTGAACCTAAAGCCCTAACAGAAACAGAAATTGACAATACATTTAGTTTTTCTTTTCACATAAAAACTTTTTTTGACTTTCACCAAATTAGGGCAACTGCCTTCACTTACAGGTAGCTGGTGAGGGAGGCCACAGCTGCTGCGCTTCCTCCCGAACTCCCACCAGAGACAACCCAGTTAGAGTCTGATGTTGCCCTTGTATGCTTGTTGTAGGGAGAAGCATAGCTCCAAGGATTCCTCACAGGACCAAACACCCCATCAACACTGCCCGAACTTGGAAGCACATGGATGTAACGGAAGAACTAATTAATGAATTGTACAATCATTTTTACATTTTAAATATAAAGCACATTTTTTGATTAAGATTGGAAGATGTTGTTGTCAATTATGCAGAACACTGATACAGATAAGGAATGCTTTACCCCATTGCAAACTCATCCATGTTGGTCTTCCCCATGAGAATAGCTCCTTGGTCAAGAAGCTTCTGGACCACTGTTGCATTGTATGGTGGAATGTAGTCTATGTACAGACAGGTTATCATCAAAAGTTATTCCGGACATCAAGGGGTAAATATGTGACTCAGTAACTGTTAACTGTTTTTCATGGACCTTTGAGAACCCGGGATGCACATGTTGTCTTGATACCCTTCGAACAGAAGTTGTCTTTGACAGCAAATGGGATTCCATCCAGAGGACCTTTAGGGCTGCCTGCATGAGACAGGATAATCAACCAGAATTAATGCCATGTTTCTAAATAGAAAAGATGTATTACATACTTAACTTTCCTCACCTTTTAACAATCTTTTCTCTGATTCATGTGCCTGCTTCAGTGCAAGCTCTTCAGTCACAGTGATGTAAGCGTTTAGATATTGTGTTTCCTTGATACGGTTCAGACATGTTCCACAAAGCTCTGTTGGGGAGATTCTTCCCTCCCGGAGGGCCCCTCTCACCTGACATGTACAGAGTTACAGAGGTCTGCTACCCAGATACATTTGTGAGGTCAATATAGTGGTAGGGACTACAGAATAACCCATTATACTATAGTTCACTTGAGAGCATTCCTTCAATTTGTGCCAGGACTTTTGCAATCACAAATACTAAGTCAAACCAAACAATTTTTTCGGCAGACACAAGTGATGAGTTGATGCCTGAAGCTTTCAGGTCACACAAACTGGAAATAGACTCAACCGAAGGAGGATACCCTCTGTATTCAGTAATTCATCTTGTGAAATGACAATCACATTTACATAAAAAAATAATATGTATGCGGTAATAAATGATTTATTTATCTCTCCATTTCATTCCATATCATTTCAGACACAACAAGAGCATTAATCAGAATATTTCTTTATGCCTAAGTACACAAATGGAATGGAGCTTGACCACTCATGTTTAACGTTGTTGTAATATGGTCCACGTTCTCAATAAATCGCTTCTTATATTTAAGTAATTCTTGGAATGCGATTTTCCTGGCTGCCTGTATGTCTGTAAACTATTCATGCAGAAATGACAGACAAGCGCTCTGACCACATACATCTTAAACAAATCGGCTAGAAAGAAAAAATAAGAGTAATTGTTTGTTTGGCAAAATCGAATATCATTTCAATGTTAAAATTGAGCGATTGGCTCCACCGGCTAATCTTCAAACTACCCGCAATACCACCATAGGCAGTGGCTGTGCAGAAAAAGTTAATCTGAAAGGCCGGGTAAATAGTCAGACTAACCTCACGTATTGTTAGGCCGAGCATAATGACCACCTTTACGATACTGTGTTAATTTCAACAACCTTTGACAACATTCAGTACATGGGGGCCGCCATGTTTGCATGGATAGTATCGTGGTCCAATAGCGCTCGGTTTGATAGGATAGCTGTTGAGCATCCAACGCTTTGATTGGTGACAGTGCTTCGAGGGCTTTCCCAGACGACGATGGGCCAGTGGAGAGGACGATGTCTGATGCAATTGAAGCTTTTGAATTGTATTTTAAGTTTTGAATAACTATTGGGGCAGAAGAGGAGAGTGGTTTTGCGTGTGTGTAATTCGTAATGAAAAATGCCTTAGATGACTGAATTTAATGAAAGCTGTGGAATTACAAGTGGTTTGGGCAGCATTTTCTGAGCTTCCAAGCGTTAGGATATGAGCAACATGAAATATTCAGCTTGCAGGCGGTGGATTTTTTACCGGAGTAAACAGCCACACGTGAACAAGTCGAGGACCGAAGGCTGGACCAGAGTGCTAAGCACCTCGTCTGGCCGCAGGACCGTCATGCCCGCCTGGGTCATCGATAAATATGGAGCAAATGACGTTCTACGCTTCACTAAAAACGCCAGTTTCCCAATTATAAACTACCCCAACGAAGTTATCGTGAAAGTGTTCGCAGCAGGCTTAAACCCCATTGACGTCAGCATGCGAGGTGAGTGACAAAACCTGAATTAAATTGAGTTGAGTCATATTCTTGGGCAGGGCTCGACAACTTTCAACGCTTACAGAGACATTTGGAGCCGTTTCCAACAATACACTGGGAGTCCCCAAACCTTTTTGATATCTTTTATGAAGATACCACTGCATCTACCCCCCCCCCCCCCCATGCATGTATAAAAAAACAAAACTATAGTGTTGCCGTTATGGAATCAATGAACTGCTACAGAGAAAACGAAAGTATATTTCTGCACGCAATAAAAAAAATTGAAAAATATATACATGCAAATTAAACAATAAATTAAAATATAAAATATAAAATATAAAATATAAATTTTTACCTGGTAAATGTGATTTCTGCTCCTGAACCTCAGCGCACAGTTCCTGCACGCCCTGGCAAACTGAGGGACAAGAAATTAAACACATCCATCGATCCATCTTTAACTACTCATCCGTGATCGGGTCGCGGGGCCCAGACTTCCCTCTCCCCAGCCACATGGACCTGCTCTTCTGGGGGGACCCCAAGGCGTTCCCAGGCCAGCTTAGAGACATAGTCTCTCCAGCGTGTCCTGGGTCTTCCCCGTGGTCTCCTCCCAGATGGACAGAGTCCGGCCACCCTGCGGAGAAAACTCATTTCGGCCGCTTGTATTCGCGATCTCGTTCTTTCGGTCACTACCCACAGCTCGTGACCATAGGTAAGGGTAGGAACGTAGATCGACTGGTAAATTGAGAGCTTCTTCGATCTCCCGTTCCATCCTTCCCTCACTCGTGAACAAGACCCAGAGATACTTGAACTCCTCCACTTGGGGCAGGACCCCTCCCCCGATCCAGAGTGGGGACTCCACCCGTTTCTGGTCGAGCACCATGGTCTCAGATTTGGAGGTGCTGATCCTCATCCCGCCCGCTTCACATTCAGCTGCGAACTGCTCCAGCGTGAGCTGGAGATCATGGCCTGATGGAGCCAACAGGACCACGTCATCCGCAAAAAGCAGAGACTTGATCATGTGGCCACCCAACCAGATCCCCTCGACGCCCTGGCTGTACCTAGCAATTCTGCCCATAAAAATTATGAACAGAATCGGTGACAAAGGGCAGCCCTGGCGGAGTCCAACTCTCACCGGAAACGAGTCCGACTTACAACCGGCAATGCGGACCAAGCTCTGACTCTGGGCATACAGGGACCAAACGGCCTGTAAAACGGGGGTCATTACCCCATACTCCCGGAGCACCCCCCACAGGACTGCCTGCGGGACACGGTCGAATGCCTTCTCCAACTCCTCAAAACACATGTATACTGGTTTGGCAAGCTCCCATGCCCCCTCGAGAAGCCTGCTGAGGGTATAGAGCTGGTCCACCGTTCCACGACCAGGATAAAAACCACACTGTTCCTCCTGAATCCGGGATTCAACGACCCGGCGGACCCTCCTCTCCAGCATCGCTGAATAGACTTTGCCAGGGAGGCTGAGGAGTGTGATCCCCCTATAGTTGGAGCACATCCTAATATCCCCCTTTTTTCAAAGGGGAATCACCACCCCGGTCTGCCAGTCGAGCGGCATTGTCCCCGACGACCAAGCAATGCTGCTGAGGCGTGTCACACGTTTTTATTGTTCAAATTTAGAATTATATTGAAAATCAAGAAAACTAGATGACAATTTATTTAAATAAAACACCTGTTATTTATTTTCCAAAGCCACAGGGAGCCGCAACAGAGAGATGAAAGAGCCACATGAGGCTCTGGAGTCCAGATTTGCCGACCCCTGTTCTAGGGTTACACTACAGGAAAAAGGATGTCAGCATATCTTTTGTTAGGCCAATGGTTTATTCAAATAAATAATTCTATTATTTTCAGCTGTTCCCTTCAGAGGTCACCACAGCGAATGATCTGCCTCCATTTAACCCTACATCTTGCACCCTCCTCTGTTGCACGAACTAACTTAATGTTCTCTTTCATTTCATCCATAAAGCTCCTCTTCAGTCTTCGTCTAAGCACTCCTGCTTGGTAGTTCTAGCCTCAGGATGACGGCCACTTGTCAATGAAGCTGTTTCTCTGCCTGCAGATGGTGCTGTGCAGTGGATATAGTAGTTTGTCCATCATTGACATGAGCCTGCTCAGCGCCTGTTGCTTTTCCACAGTGGTCATGCTGTCCAGCTGTGTGCCCATAACAGTCCACCGCCTAACCCACTTCCACATAGAAATTGGTGCTCTCCACAACAGTAAAACATGTTCAGAATCTTTTTGCAGGTTACAAAGGACACCTGCCTTCTGAGGAATTGCAGGTGGCTGTGACCTTTCCTGCACAGGAAGTCTGTCAGGGCAGTCCAATCCAGGTTATCATCCGGTAACACTCCCATTTATTTGTAAGACTGTATGAACTCCACATAGTTGCAGTTGATGATCATAAGCTGTAGGTGAGGCCTGGGCCTGATGAAATCCACCACCATCTCCTTGGTCATGGTGGTGTTGAGATGCATCATGTTGTGGTTGCATCATGCAACAAAGTCCTTGATCAATTCCCTATTCTCCTCCTCCTGTCCATTCCTAATTCAGCCAACGATAGCAGTGTCTTCTGCAAACTTTTTTAAGTGGCAGGATTTTGAGTGGTATTTGAAGGTGTTTTTGAGGGGCAGAGGCTGGATGGTATTTGAAGCCCTGGAGAAGTCCAAGAATGTAATTGGGATCTTCCCCTGTTCCAGGCTCTGGTTGAAGATGCTCTGTAGAGGGTGTCCCAGCTCAAGTGCGCAGGCCTTTAGCCAGTGCTTTACTGTGGTGAATCCTCCTTCGCTATCCATCTACCTGGGCAGCCTTGATTGTGGATGGGGGGACTTCTCCTCTGTTTGTATCAGCACCTGGGGGAGGAGTTGGGGCCATAGTGCCCCATTTTGTCCCACACCTTCTTCATGCTGTTATTCTGCAGCTTCTACTTCAGACTCATCCTGTATTGCTCCTTCACCTCTCTGAGCTGGACTCTGAGCTCCTTCTGTATGCTTTAAAGCTCCTGCTGATCACGGTCTTCAAAGGCCATCTTCTCTTTAGAAGGCCCTTAATCCAGGCCTTGTTGTTAGCATAGTAGTGTACAGTTCTTCCTGGAACAACAATGTCCATACTGAAGATGCTGTGGTCAGAAGTGCAGTCCTTAGCCTCCTCAATGTTGCCAATGTGTGACCTGCAGAAAATCCCAGTCAGTGGTTTCAAAACCATCTCTCAGAGCTTGCTCCGCCTCAGGAGACCACTTCCTAAATGATTGTATGGTTGTTGGTAGCTTCTTCACTCTGGGTTTGTAGTTAGGCTTGAGCAGGATAAAGGTTGTGGTTGGTTTTCCCTAGCGCAGGCAGTAGGTTGGCACTGTATGCGTCCTATATGTTTGAGTACAGTACGTCAACACTGCTATTTTCCCTGGTGTTAGAGTCCACATTCTATGGGAAAACAGATAGTGTTGTTTCCTATGTCACATGATTAGTCTCCAGAGATTAACACAATCACCTCGGGGTGCTGTGTTTGTAGTCAGCAACAGCAGAGTGGTTGACATCACAGTGTGTTGACTTGAGGAGCGATGTAAATAGTGACAGCAATGGTGTGCAAATGTTGCCAAGGGTTTTATGAAATTTTGACTTCCATATGCCCATGATGACACCATATTGTTTTCATGTAGACAGCAAGTCCACAGTTCTGCTTGTCACAGGCTTTTGTGTCTCTGCCTGATCTGACTTTGTTGAAGCTGCGTAACGTTAGCATCTGGATGCCCTTCATAAGCCATGTTTTGGAAAAGCAAAGCAAACTGCACCCCCTGTAGGTCTAAATATTTTTGCGAGCACAGCCAGCTAGTCGATTTTGTTATGGGGGGAGTTCACATTTCCCATGATTAAAGAAGGAACTGTAAGCTTGTATCATAACTTCTTTTCTCGCTGCTTGGGGTTTAGAATGGCATTGGCTCTGCCGGTATATACGGCCTCCTCACCTCCTCAAGCAAATTGGGACACCACAGCGGTATGGTACTTTGTCTGTACAGCGAATAGGTGATTCCTCAAGACGTTTAGTTGAGTGAAGATCCATACCCAAAGGATAAAGCAGGGATGCCCACACTTTTACACGTTGTGAGCTCCTTTTCAAATGACCACATGAAAATGATCTACCTACACAAAAAATGCTAAACATATACTTATTTATATCTGTACAGCATACATTTAACACTATATGGTTCTGCACCTTGCATAACTGCATGAACCTTTATGGCACACTGCAGCAGAGTACATTTTTGGCCATTGCGTTAGTCAGCGTCATAGTCTGGAAAGTTCCTTCACCTTTCTCCTTCTCATCTCGCCTTTCGAAGGGAAATTCAAGTAGATTCACAGATCAAGCGAATGCACTTTGAATGTGACATTGTGGAAAAAGGTCTTCCTCCCATTGCAGATGGAAGTGGTATGCTTTCGATTTCTTACTTGATCGGGGTCTAGCACACATTTTTTTTTTACCCCCCAAGGTCTTAGACTGGCTGCACTGTACAGTAGTCCCTCGTATATCGCGGGGGTTACGTTCCAGAATCAGTTGCGATGAACTGAAATAGCGACCATAGTTTTAGTTTATGATTTATAAATATTTCAATGCGTTACGGCCCTCCCCACACTCTTATTAACCTTTCCCATACTCTGATAAACAGTTACTATATTGCTGTTCAGAGACATTAGAAAGAAATCAAAAAGTGATGTATCAAATGTCTGCCCAATTTTTTGACTCATGAGAAAATGACCTCAATGGATAGTAGGCATTAAAATGAAAGATCATCATCATAAATTATTCACTTGAATTGAATATGATTTTCTCATGAGTCAAAAAATTGGGCAGACATTTGATACATCACTTTTTGATTTCTTTCTAATTAAATGTCTCGAAACAGATTTTTTTTTCACTTGTTTCTTATATTTTACAAAAACAGAAATGTCTCATTCCAGAAATCATGGCCTGATTGTCGTATTTGCCTTTATTTTTTTTTGCTTTTTAGTTAACCCAAAAAATGTTTTTAACAATATCATAAAGATTTCTGGAACTGTTGTTAGGCCTAGTACCGGGATTTGTTCTGGTAGTGTAGCTTTTTGCACCACAAGAATAAAATACAATAATAAATAATAAACACAATCTTGAATTTATTTTTTTTAGTTGTGGTAGTAGAAAATGACTATTGCTCGGAACTCATTTAATGTACATTTTGATCGTGTCACCCATCGATATCAGGTATCTAGGAAAGTATTGGAATACATTGTGGGTATTTGCTTTTCTATGTACTGCGAATTATGTTATTGTATTCAGTCATATTACAGGTGTTTGTAGCCTTGTGCTGTGGTTGCAACTGAAATCTGTTTCTCTGTTAGGTGGCTATGGCTCTGCGACCTTGTCCATGAAGAGGGACCCTCTAAATATCAAGCTGTTAGGCAATGAGTTCCCACTCACCTTGGGGAGAGACATGTCTGGGGTTATCATGGAGTGCGGCCTGAATGTGAGATATTTCAAAGAAGGGGATGAGGTAAAACATGCATGTCACTTTCACAAACCACTCCGTAAACCCACTCATAGGTCAAATGTGATTGAAACAGCTTTCTTGTGAAAATAAAAAAAAAAGTCATTTGAATTTGTAAGTGGAAAAGTAAGTAATGATGGTGCTGAACAAAGACAGGTCTTGATACGACAATAGAGAACAAAAACACTATGCCTTGTGTAGGCTTCAGAATTTGAAATCGTAGTCTCTGAGAGGAATTTTGGTTAAACAAACTGGGCTAGAATTTTCAGTGTGCATTGCTATACTGTGACAACCCATAACAATTAATGCAAGCTGCAGATGTGTGTGACCTCTAAGCTAAAAGACGAGAACCACATGAGCATCATCATATCCAGGTGTGTCATTATGCCGTGGCTGACCAAGTTCACTAGCTGTCCTCACTACCACATTGCATTGTCCTTTTTTAAGGATCATTGCATCTTGCCTCTGAAACATTGACTTCTTCACCAGTGACTTCTCCAACCTTGACTATGATGTTTTTATTCATGTAACATGAAGAATGTTTTCTGCTCTCAGTTTGCCTTTAGTGATGTTTATGTAAATGCTCATGATTATATTATTTTGTAATTTGTGTTGTTTTCATTCTGTCTTAAACATACTAAATTGTCTTAGTAATCCCTTGCAATAGTTATTATTCCTTTGGTCCCCATTAGAAACTCAGAAACATGCAGGAGTCAAATAGCATTAATTGCAGTCACTATCATTGTCTTCCTTAAACAGACAATCTTCATTTGTACATTTGGAAATTTTAGAGTAGCCTGGATGAATCATGAGCAGTGGGCAGTCACTGAGTGGCAACCAGGGAACAGTTAGGGATTCATTTGCTTCCTCAACAACACTTCAAGTTTAGGAATAACACCAGGATTTTTAGCTCCTAGATGACCTCTCCTTCGATCTGAGCCACAACATTCATTTATGAGTGTTGCTCTGTCTCTCCTCCAGGTGTGGGCAGCGATCCCACCATGGAAGCAGGGCAGTTTGGCTGAATTTGTTGTGCTGAGTGCAAATGAGGTAATTGTAACTAGAATTTTTTTTTTTGCATTTTTTTCATTGCATTTTTGTTCCATGTTTTTTACCATTTTTTTTTGTTCAGTTTCACTTCTGTGGTTTCAGTTTCTCTTCTACTTTTTGTTTATTTAATTTGTTCAAATACCTTCACAATCAACACATTGTGGTAGTGCCATTTTATGACTCTAAGAAGTTCTGAAAAATCTGTTTAAATAGATATCGCACAAACCTAAGTCACTGAGCCACACGGAGGCTGCAGCCATTCCTTTTGTTGCAACCACTGCTTGGTCAGCTCTTGTAAACACTGGCGGGCTTACAAAAGACAACAGTACCAACAAACGGTGAGGGAACACTGCAACATAGACACACACACAATTTCTACTTGTTGTTATTCTCTGTCCACCCCACAGAAGCTTCTTGTCTGTGGTCCAGCCCTGTGGTCTATTATTTGACACAGTGCTTGCTGTGAGCTGAGCCCCTGTGAGAATGTCCCATTATGCAACATCAGGTGATGGGCTCTGGCAGTAACTCAGGCACTTCTTTGGTACTTGGTGAACTTGAAATGTTCAAACCAGAAGTGTGTTTGACACAAGTCCTAATAAGAGAAACTGCATAAAGACTGAAGAATTGATTCATTTGTTGGTATATGCTTCCTCACTCTCTAAGGATTTTAGTCCTTGGTGCATCCGGGGGAGTGGGAACATTTGCTTTACAGGTATGGATGAAGGGCTGGGAGGATTATAGTGCAATGGTGTAAAAAAAATTTTTTTTCTTAAGCTGCTCATATCCAAATATGCAACTGATATTATGAACTGGGACCAGATGCTGAAGGCATGGGGTGCCCATGTGACTGTTACCTGCTCTAAGAATGCTGAGCGGTTTGTAATGGGCCTGGGAGCAGACTGTGTAGTGGACTACACTGCTGGACCTGTTGAGGAGCCACTTGCTGCTCTTGAAAAGTGAGAATCCCAAATCACACACAGAAATGGAAGCTTGCTTTATTCATTTTCATTGGTATCTAATTTTATCAGTTGTGTAAATATGACATTGCCTTTTTTATCTTGGTAAACCTAATTGCAGTAACGACAGTCAATTTATCAGCCTGGTAAAACAAAGCCTTTTAGTCTTTTGTTAAAACGACATTATCTCACGCTTAATTAATCTCTTTCTCTATCTGTCTCTCCTTAATTATCCACTTCCACTATCCACCTCTTCTGCACACTGACCGTTAAACCTGAAGGTTTCATCTGATCCTGGATAATGTTGGGGGTGACACAGAGCGTTGGGCACTTAGTCTGCTCAAGCCTTGGAGTGGTGCCAAGTATGTCACCCTTGTTACACCCTTCCTACATAACACAGACATGCTGGGTATTGCTGATGGCATGTTGCAGTCTGCTTCCACTGTTGCCACCAAGGCTGTCAAGGTAGTCAAACAATACACTCACTTCATATTATGACCATACTATGTGAATACCAAAGTAAAATAAGCAGGCAACTGGGGCATTAGTTTTTAAACACACACACACACACACACACACACACACAGAGAGCGAGAGAGCGAGAGAGCGAGAGAGAGAGGCATAGTTATGAAAGTTAACAATGCACAACAGTAAAATTTCAGTAACAACGAT
>CAAKHD010012119.1:0-79694 GCA_901007705.1 Fistularia tabacaria
ACTCAACATCTCCAAGACTAAGGAGGTGGTAGTGGACTTTAGGAGGAATAGGAGGAGACCTCAACCAATCACCTTTCTGGATGAAGAGGTGGAGATTGTGGACTCCTACAAGTACCTTGGGGTCCATATTAACAATAAACTGGACTGGACACACGACACAGATGTCCTATACAGGAAGGCTCAGAGCAGGATGTTCTTCCTGAGGAGAATGAGGTCGTTTGGTGTCTGCAGCGTGCTCCTTAAGACCTTCTACCAGTCTATGGTAGCCAGCGCACTCTTCTTTGCTATCGTGTGCTGGTGGGGCGGTGCCAGGACTGGTGAGGTCAACAGGCTCAACAAGCTTGTGAGGAAAGCTCGCTCCGTGGTGGGACTCAGCCTCGACCATCTTGAGTCGGTGGCTGTGCGGAGGGTGAAGGACAAACTGGGAGCTATCCCGGACAATCCTTCCCACCCCCTGCAAGCTGTGGCATATGAGCAGCTCGTTCAGCCCATGGCTCATCCCACCCCAGTGCAGAACTGAACGCTTCAGGCGCTCCTTTGTGCCCACAGCCATCAGACTGTAGAACAGCAGTCTGGACGGGACACAACCCTGACTGTCTTGGGAGCATCTGTGCTACTGCCACCCCATCACTCCGTCACCGAATTATTATTATTATTATTTTTTTTGGTACTTTCTTTTTTCGTGCTTATGTGTAAATATGTGTGTGTGTGTGTGTGTATATATATATATATATGTATATATATATATATATATGTGTGTGTGTATATATATATACATATATATATATCCTTTTTTTTTTTCTCTCTCTCTTTTTCCCTCTAATGTTGCTGCTGCAACACCCGAATTTCCCCGATGGGGATCAATAAAGTATTATCTTATCTTAAAAGAAAGTTGTATCCATTTAAAGACCTGTTCCAGTGTCGGTATTGTGGATAAGTGCTGTCGCTAATCATCGTTACTTGATATGTGTTCTGCTTCTAGGAGAAGTGTATGGACAAACCTGGACCAAAGCTGGACCCCAGGACAGAGATGTGCTTTGTCAACTGTGTGGAACGATTTATTGACACCAGCCAGTTCATTCTGAACCGCCTGGAACAGACTCAGAGGGGCAGAGGATCTTTCTCTGAGAACATGTCAGACTGAAAAAATGGAAATCACAATGACTCCCAGAGGCCGTACAGCCATAGCAAGAACATTTGCTCCTGAAACTGATAAAAAGCAACAAAATATGTCGCTTTTGATACAAGTGCCTCAGATTAACAGCATGCATGTTATCGTCTTCAACTTCTTGCCGTCGTGGTGGGTTTGATCTGCTGTCCGCTTAGCGGAAAATTAGTTTTGCAAGACTGTGATGTGGTCCGTTGCCAGCTTTGAGTCCCTACTGGTTTATCTTTGTCAGATTATAACAATGGAGCTGAGTTAGTCCTAGAAGTCAGCTCACTGAAAAGATGGGAAAATGTTGAATATTAACTGTATTGAGTAGGAAATGTGGAAGGCACCAAAAGGTCTGCATGTCTTGGAAGTTCAATTTATCTGCTGTTTCTGAAGACCACAAGGAACCTTCTGCTGATGAAGACAATATCTTGTATGAAGAAGTGTATTAATGGCTAGTTTTTTAATCATTCATCAACAAATAAAAGTCCAAATCCGGAAAAGCTTGATCATATAGTGAGGTATTACAGTAACTCATCCCAGGAAAAAAAAACACACACTTGGATGGATGACATGACAAATGACAGTTTATGGGGGTTAAAGTAAGTATAAACTTTTTCACAGGTTACTGTTTTCAGAAAACAAAAGGCACATCTTGGTGAATGCAGGCTAAAGCTCTGTGTCCAGTAAACAACAATGTACCAAAATATAAATACACAACAATGCTACAGGCACACACTCTTAAGAGAATCAGTTTAACAATAATGTAAAACGAAGCACATAATGGAGCAATAATATAAACAAATAACTCCAAGGATCTAAATCTGCATCAGTTCATAAGTGGAGAAACATGAACATAATTTTATTGATCCATGTTTCAATATTGCAAAATATGTAATACTGCAAAGCAGGCCACTATATTAAGTTCACAACCTGTCATGCTCCATCTTGGTACCTGATACTTTTCTCAGAAGTGTTTGAAAAATACAAGTATTGTGTGTCGATAAAATTGAAACATTTATGAAACATTTAGATTTTTTTTCCTGTAACAATTGTTGCAAATTGGCATTTCAAGGCATTTTTGGTAATAATAATTTTTAAGGCCTTTAGTAACAGTGCCGGAAAGTCTATTTCTAATGCTTTTTTAGTGTCATTTTTTAATTTTTATTTTGTAAAGTCCCCCCCACAAATCTTTTTCATGCCAATTTTGGCTGGCCATGCTTATAGTGTTTTTACCGAAAGAATAAAGGTAGGTATGATATTATTGCCCCTAAAATTCCAGTTATCGGTTTGCCCTTGGTCTGCAAACACTGTACACT
Source organism: Fistularia tabacaria (assembly GCA_901007705.1). Taxonomy (NCBI): domain Eukaryota; kingdom Metazoa; phylum Chordata; class Actinopteri; order Syngnathiformes; family Fistulariidae; genus Fistularia; species Fistularia tabacaria. The sequence continues at coordinate 2,473 of CAAKHD010012119.1, forward strand.
TGCAATCAAATGTGATCATGGCAACAGTTTGCTTCTATATTAAGAAAACTGAATCCAGTGCATTTTACATTAGCTAAGGCTATCCTGCATTTGTGATCTAGAAAACTTGTCATATTGTAAAATTGCGATGTGCCCTAGGACTCTGCTTTTACATAAAATAACAACGGAGTTCAAGAATCCCTCTGATGATGTGAATTCCATCCGCCCTTTGAGCTTCCATCTCTGGGCAGCTTCATATCACCCTCTACTTGGCTGTCTTGGCTGGGAAGAGCCACATAAGGCTGATTACCCCAAGCAAGGTCTTGAGGACCTTTCCTGAGATAAAGGGGCAGAGAATCCCAACTAAAGGAAATGTCCTTGAAGGCATGGAGGAGGAAAATACCCAAAATAATGGTGAGGAACCCACTGATGGTTCCCACCACACCATCAATGCTCATACTCAACCATTCCTGGAATAGGATAGCTGAGCAGGCCATCACAGATGTGGTGAAGAAGACATAATAGATGGGCGTGACTATGGAAGTATTAAAGATGTCAAGTGCTTTGTTCAGGTAATTGATCTGAATACTAACACAGATTACCAGACAGATGACTAAAGACCAGAACAGGGGCTCCTTCAGCACTGCTGTCCCAGCAAACAGCTCCTTAATGCCAATGCCCAGGCCCTTGACACAAGACACAGAGAGGGAGCCAATCACAGAGCAGATCAGGATGTAGACCAGCACATTCTTCTGTCCAAACCGTGGAGCCACGGCAAAGATAAGAACCAGGCTGCTTCCCACAATGCACACAGCAAACACAATGAAACCTAGTGGGAGCATTCAAAAATGAGTTAGTTCCCTAACTTTTATCAAGCATTTTTTCTCAATGGCATGGTTCATGGTATCAAAGGGTCTAGGCTTACCAGGGTCTGTAAGCTTTTCAGCCATAGCACTGAGGGACGCAACTTCTTCCTCCTGTGGTGCATGAATCACCATCACCGTGGAGCCCAAAACACACAGCAAACAGCCAATCTTTCCATGCACGTTTAACCTCTCATTCAGGAAGTAAGAGGAGAGAACAGCACTGCAAAAAGCAAGGCAAAAAAGAACAAGATTTTTGAGCTGCACATCATTTAATCATGGTAAATTAAGAGTAAGGGAAGTACTAAGATGCAACAATTTTCTCTTTTCAAAATGATAAGTAATGTAAATAATCTAACATTTCAAGTACAATTTCTATTATCCATTCAAAGGGAAATTATTTGTCTTTTACTTAAGACACAAAGTGAATGTATACGGATATAACCTGAGCATCACATCCTGCATTAACATCTGTAAATATCACTGGACCATGGTTTGACTTGAGATTTATTTGATATTTATGGAAAGTGTAAATATTGTAAAATATAGAAAACCCCACGATTCATCATTCAAAGTGAGGAAAAGCCTCAAAATGTATATATCCTGGTTTATACTGATACTTGAATCTAAATAATGCTAAATTAAACTTGTAAAAACAAGTACCTAACAAGAACACTCAATGCACCCAGGGGAGTCACAAGTGTTGCTGGTGCAAAAGCATATGCAGCAAAGTTTGCGGCCTCTCCAGCTCCCACTGGAACATAAAAGACAAGAGTGGACATGCTTAAAGGTTTCAGCTGCTTGGGATTGACTGTATTTTCAAACAAAAAACTTAGAGATGCATAAAAGACCTATAGCAGATCAATAAAAGATCTATTAAAAATGCGAAAGTCAATAAACTAGTGTTATTATGATTCATGTGTTGATTTTAGCTGGATTATGGCATTCATTTATGAGATTTAACAGGAAAATAGAAGAGGTTTTGAAAAGGTTTTCAAGACACAGCCATCTTTCTCATTTACATTCATTTTTCAAAACGGGACTTAACGTCACCAACCAAGGGTGTTCCAGGTCTTCCAGGATTCGTTTTCGTTCAGCCCACATGTGCAAATGTGGTCTTTGCAGGAATGAGAACTTCAAAGATACCGTGTGGGTGCTGCATGAAATGCTCCATCACAAGCAAAAATACCAAGCCCACAAGAGACTAATTTCCTCAGTGGAAACAAAGAGCACAATGTTCATGAACTTGTCCATCTGGTAGTGTAACCAAATCAAAAAATTGAACACAGCTAACCGTGTGAAGGGATGGGATCAAATGTTCACTTACTTGAAATCAGTCCTGCCCACCACAGCCATTCTTTCAGGTAAGCATAGCCGCCTTGGCCTATAAAATACAGAACAGGACACAAAAGTGGAGTTGAAGAGGTCATTTTAGATGAATGATGAATTGATTATTCGGCTGATATACATATAAAAATAATCATTGAGCCAAGAGGAAATGTTGAGATGGAATTTTGTATGATTTTGTTTTGTTTTTATTGTTATTATTTCAACCTTTAATATCAGAGGGGAAAAAATTCGATATCCATGATGACAAATTTAAACTTCTTCTTTCGGCAAGAATATACTGAACCAAAAGACAATTTGAAGACAGTTATCAAACTATCATTTAAAGTCTCCTTTTGCATCATCAGCAGGGAGTTTCACTGAGCGTTAATAATCCACACCAAAACAAGCTTCTCTACAAATCTGCTGAATCTTTATTTCATCTACTCTCAGTAATCACTGGGGCAAAGGCAGTGTCTTATTGAGACAGTTGCAGGCCTGGATAAATGCAGAGAGTTGCAGAGGGCTTCCGGTGTAAAAATTGGGCCAAAACTATATATGTGAATCGAACTCATGACTTTCATACCAGATTGGTCAAGGCCCGGGTTAACAATGGCCTCCACTAGAGCCTATAACCTGCAGCGTACCAGTGGAAATTGGGCTACTGTGGGTCAATGAGGAGAAGAGGAAGGCGTGTTCAGAACCAGAGAGAGAAGAGGAAAGGCAAGAGTCTAGGACTGAGAGTATGGACTTTGACTATTGGGACAATGACAGGAAAAGCGAGAGAGTTGTTTGGCATGATACAGAGAAGGAGGGTGGATGTACTGTGTGTCCAGGACCCCAGGTGTAAAGGTAGCAAGGCTCGAAGCTTAGGAGCAGGTTTTAAGCTGTCCTATCATGGTATTGATAGAGGGGTTATCTTGAAGGAGGAATTTATTAGGAATGTTCTGACAGTAAAAAGAGTGTCAGACAGACTGACTGATGAGTCTGAAAATAGAAATTGAAGGTGTGATGCTCAACGTTGGTAATGGCCATTCCCCACTGGTGGAATGTGAGTAAGAGAAGAGGGAAAATTCTGGAGTGATTTAGATGAAGTGATGGAGAATATCTCCAGAGGTGAGAGAGTGGTAACTGATGCAGATTTTAATGGACATGTTGATGTAGGCAATAGAGATGATGAAGTGATGGGCAGTTTTTGTGTCCAGGATATGAACACAGAGGGATAGATGGTGGTAGACTTTGCAAAAAGGACGGAAATAGCTGTAGTGAAAACTTTTTTCCAGATGTGGCATGAACATAGGGTAACTTATGAGAGCAGACATAGGAGCACACAGGCCGTACTGGGAGATGCTGGGCAAGGAGAAGTTGGAGGTGGCAAAGGCCAAACAAAGGGCATATTACGACTTGTATGCTCAGACAGTAAGCAGGGAGGGAATGACTAGGGCAAGTTGGCAAAACTGAGAGATAAAAATATGAAGGACATGCAGCAGGTGATTAAGTGTAGAGAGGGAAATGTTTTTACAGGTGCAAGATGAGTGATAAGAAGATGCAAAGAGTAATTTGAAGAGCTGATGAATAAGGAAAATGAAAGAGAGGGAAGGGTAGAAGAGGTGACTATCGTGGACCACAAAGTAGCAGAGATTCGTAAATGTGAAGGGAAGAAGGCATTGAGGAGGTTGAAGAGTAAAAAGGCAGTTGCTCTGGATAATATACAAGGGATGGTATGGAAGTGTCTAGGAGAGGCGGAGATTCTGGTTACATTATTCAACAGAATCTTAGAGACTGAGATGATGTGCAAGGAATGGGGAAGTGTGATGGTGCCCATTTTTTAAGAATAAGGGAGATGTGCAGAATTGCAGTAACTATAGAGGAATAATGTTGATGAGCCATACAAAAAAAGTATGGGAAAGAGTAGAGAGGATATGTGTGTGAGACAAGAGGATACAGAGAATAGGATTAGATGGAGGAAGCTGATTCAATGTGACGACATTGAAGGGAACAACAGACAGAAAAAGAAGATGTTTCAGTAATTAATTATATTCATAGCCTTTTGTCACATTTATGTAATATTCCAAAAAACACATTCGAGTGATAATAATGTACCCTAAAAGCAGTGTGTTGATAACTGTCAAGTAGCTTTTTAGCACAAACAGGATGCAGGCTGCAAAAGACAATAATTACTTTCCGCAGACATTTGTATTTATTTTAACATCAGGGCCACAGTTTGTACTTTTATGTCTTTTAAAGCCAATAACTTTCCCCAAACTTGGTATAATTACTGGTGAGTATGTATGTCATCATCACCATTTGCAGGTGCGATATTTCATTTCATTGTCATAGGTGCAATAACGATACAACTACCTCCCTGCTTTTACACGCAAATTTAGTGCCAACACTGCTAACTTCTGCCTTAAATCCAAAATGTCGTTCTACAGTGAAGTGTTTACATTAACTCTTGTTTTTGTTTCTATGCTCTTCTCTTTATTTGCTTTTCATGGCCTTGAGAACGGACCGGGGTACTCATTTCGTACCACATACAGTTAGGTGTGCTGGTATGACAATAAAAGTTCCTTGAAACCTTAATACCCCCTTGTCATTTTGCTCTACTTTCACTCAAAAGACTTATGTGTTGACGAAGAAAGCACCATCTTCGAATGAAAGTGGACAAACTGCTACCACAGTAGAATGTCAACCTCTTTCCACCAATGTTAAAGTTAATTTGTCATATTTACCTGCTCGCATCGACCCCTTGCTGGCCAAACGCAGAAGACCCTTCTTTTTCAGGATAAAACTTGCGCCGATAAAAACGCTGGAGGAAACGGCGAGCGAGAGCCCAATGTAGAAGTCCAGACGGTTCACTTCCATCTAAAGGGGTCAAAACTTCTAAGTTACCTTTCCGTGGATGCTACGAGACCCCGCTTTCACGATACTTTTGCCCATTTCTCTTCCGAGCTTGAGCGACAGTCAACCCATGTACCATCACATGAGTGGCTGCCCTCCCTTCAAGTAACTCACGCGCCGCGACTAGCTTTTAAAAGCGAGTGTAGCAATCCAGAAAGTAAGAAAACAGAATACTCCACGACAAAATGTTACCGATAAAATGCCACCAATATTTACCTCGGTTGTCACAACAGTCCCATCCGACGCCGTTAACCGAGGGCGGACTGCGATGTACAGTGGGTGGATCGTCGAGTCCGAAATTTGGCATATCACATGATCACGAAGGGGTTGTCGAGCCAGCGCTAGCTCAGTGTGAGCTAATCGGGTGTTATTTGAAACGCAATGTTCTGGTTTTGAGCTCTAGATAAAATGCGTACCCGAGATTTATATATATTGTTTGGGGATTGTTTTTCGGTGTAACTCCAAACAGGTCACATTATGTGCAGCTCATAGAGTTGTCACACTCATCAGGTGTGATGTTTCCCACTGCGCATAGAACTGTGAATGCAGCATCAAGTTTTCCTACCCGTCCCAACTGTCCATGAACGTTTCAGAATGGATGTTCGGCGGTTGCCTCGATTTGATTGGTGCTTGTTTTGTTTTTTTTGATGCTCGTAGCAGCTATTTGATTGGATGCATTCCCGTTTCCTTTGTGTAAAGCGGATGTAACCATAACCTTGACAAACAGGCAACTGCACATGCGATTGTGAAAGAGCCACTGGTAAAAAAAAATACAAAACATGTATTGTTACCACCACAGCTAATTTTCCCTGTACCACTTCAACCACTGATTAGGTTTTGTTAAACCGCGAAGCTACGATTCTTTCCCGGCTGAAATCTTGTCTGTGATATCATCCAGCAATGAGGACCAGTTTTCTCTGCAGGGCTGTTCATAGACTGACACGAAGCTCATCTTTACCACTAAATTCATGCCGCAGGAGACACCATGGGCTCCCTGTTTTCAGACATTCCAGCACAAATGTGAACGACCGGAGCTACTACATAACTACTCCCATCTTTTACGTGAATGCCTCGCCTCACATCGGCCACTTGTATTCGGCAGTATTAGCTGACTGCTCGCACAGGTATAAGCTGCTGCAGGGATTTAACTCCAGATTCGCAACAGGTAAAGTGATCTCACTATTCATCCCAAATACACATTCATGTCAACTTTTTTGACACATCGCTTATATAGTGTTATTGGACGGGGATTTTGACTCAATACCTGTGACATCACTAATAGGTTATTCAGCTTGACTCTTTAAGTCACGTTCATCCTTTCCACTTGCATCAAGTTTTAACTTATCTAAATTACTTTTATTCTCAATATATACAGTTTTAAAGATGGAACAGCTATTTCCTGTCGTTGTTTTTCCGTTGTGCAGATGTACCTTGTTTTTTGTTTTTTTAAATTTATCCAGAGAACCGGCAATACTATTTTTATCATCACTCAATTATTTTTTTTTCCATTATCTTCTTTCTTTCTTCTTTTTTATGTTGATGGGCACTGGTAAGATACACTGTCATGTTGCATCTTAACATTCAGAATAACAAAACATGAACCTTCCCTGTTTCCTGTATCTCTTGAACTTACCTGCCTTCAGAAGACATTACTTTCTTTCCAATTGCAAACATTTTCCCAGCTGGTTACAGGAATACAGAATACAAGGTCATGAGCTAAAGTTTGCCAAACATTTGTGCAATGATTTTTATTTTTGTCATTTTAAATATGAAAGTTGATCCTTAGGTTAGTCCTAATTTAATGTTTCAATAAGGAATTTCACATGACAACCATTTGTTCCTTACAACCTTTATTCCAAATGGCACTTTAATTTTATCTTGAATATCAGGGACAGATGAGCATGGATTGAAAATTCAACAAGCTGCCAAAGTGGCAGGAAAACATCCCCTGATCTTCTGCGCTGATGTATCCGAGAGATTCCGGCATCTCTTCAGCTGCTGCAGCGTGTCCTTTACAGACTTCATAAGAACCACAGAGCAGAGACACCAGCAGGCAGTGGAGCACTTCTGGTCAGTCTTGTGGAACAAAGGGCTCATCTACAAGGGAAGCTATGAAGGTTGGTATTCCATGCAAGACGAGAGCTTCCTCACACCGGCACAGGTTGGTGATGCTGTGGACTCAACAGGCAAGAAGATCACAGTGTCACTGGAGAGCCGCCATAAGGTACTTTAAGTCAGCTGAATGTGATCACTATGAGTAATTGAAATGACAGTGAACGCTGTATTTTATTCCCCAGAACTTACAACTCTCTTAATTCAATATACTCTTGATATATTTAATAAAAAAATCCATGACCTCAGATTGGGTTTATTCTTAATTATGAATGCAATCATTCCTTTTATATTATAGCCTATCTTTATCTCCCCCAAGTGTGGAATTCCAGTTTACTTATTTTTTCCCTGTAAATCTCATATCTCTGCATCAAATGCTTTCATTTTATTCTATTATTTTGGTTGGCAGGTAGAATGGCTGAGAGAGGAGAACTACATGTTTCGTTTGTCTACCTTTCGGTCCCAGCTACTCGACTGGCTCAAAGGAAACCCCAGGGCTATTCAGCCCAATCATTTCCACGAGGTTGTTCTTCAGTGGCTGCGGGAGGACCTACCTGATCTCTCTGTCTCCCGGCCAAGGCGCCGCCTTGAGTGGGGGATCCCTGTCCCAGGAGATCCCGAACACACCATATATGTGTGGCTAGATGCTTTGGTGAACTACCTCACTGTGGCTGGCTATCCAGATAAACATGAGCAATGGTGGAATGTCGTCCACCACATTGTGGGAAAGGACATCTTAAAATTCCATGCCATATACTGGCCTTCCTTTCTTCTTGGGACCGGACTGCAACTTCCACAGGCAATCCATGTGCACTCTCACTGGACAGTAGCTGGAAGAAAGATGTCCAAAAGTTTGGGTAATGTAGTGAATCCTCTTGAACGTTCACAGATGTTCACCACGGATGGAATTAGGTATTTTCTTCTGCGTCAGGGGGTTCCAGACTCTGATTGTGATTACACTGATGAAAAAGTTATCAAGCTACTTAACGCAGAACTGGCTGACTCTCTGGGTGGTCTACTGAATCGCTGCACAGCCCCTGCTCTGAACCCTGACCAGGTACATCCCGCTTTCTGTGCTCAGTGCTTCCCTGTTGAACACAGTGGTCTTAACAGCAGGGCAGTGGTCGAAGACCATCGCATGCTGGATGCTGTCAGGGGTCTCCCAGCTGTGGTGGAGCAGCACTATGAGAGCCTGCATGTGTACAAAGCTCTGGAAGCTATTACCGCCTGTGTGAGACAAACCAATGGGTTTATTCAGCGGCACACACCTTGGAAGTTGGATAGAACAGATAATGAAGGCCAGCGCTGGCTAGACACAATCATCCACATCTCACTCGAGTGCCTCAGGATATATGGTACGCTACTCCAGCCAATAGTGCCAGAAATATCTGACAAGTTGCTGTCCAGACTCGGGGTGCAACCAGATGAGAGGAGCTGGGATGCTCTGAATTTCCTGCCCAGGTATCAGGGAATGGATTGTCCTTTTGAAGGGAGAGCATTGGGGAATGACTTTGGTGTGCTTTTTAGTCGTTTGGAGAGACAAATCATAAACAATCCCAAACTAAAGAAATCCCAAAAACACAAGTTCAGCAATTAAGATTTAGAAGTGATGTACAAAGATTTGGTGTTAGCTCTTCTGTAGTCTACTGTTATTTCATGAGCCTGTGTTGCTCATAGTCTGTGGATTACAGTTAAAATATATGTTTTAAAAAGATATTTAGTCTGTCAACAGGGAGTTCAACCTCATGTCTTACCACGAGCCAGTAAAAGGATACATCTAAAGAATCTTAAAACTACAAATCATTTCATCAGAAAACTTTTCAGCTGGATGTGTTGCCAGAGTAACTACTGCTAACCACCAAAGCGGACTCAGAGCAATTTTCAGTGATCAATCACAAGACTGTAATACAATCCTTAGAAAACATCACCTTTGCTTTTAGTCTGTATCAGATTTACAGATCCATATTTGTAAAGGAACGTAGCACTTAACTAGATTAGGCACAGACAGGCTGTTAAATTTAATTGGTTTCTGATTGGTCTGTTCTGTTCACCCAGGCTCTCTGTTGTTATTCTTAAGTTCAGCTAATTTTGAGATACAAGTACCTGGCCATCCCAATTTTATGTCAATGCTTAGTGTAAGTTACTGTACATACATTGGAAAAAAACCTTGATTAAATCTGATCTTTGCCCGTGTGAGAAAAGAAATGATTTGATCCTCAATCGTTATCATGAGAGATTTCATTGACATTTCAAATACAGTGTACATGTACCCAACACAAGTACAAGACATAAAAACTGACATGAGTTTTTAATGAGAAATACACGAAACTGAAAAAATTGTACAAATTGAAATAAAATAAAAAAATTGCATCATTATTATAATTTCTGGTACTTTTTTTTACATACATTTTTCCCATTATTAACCACTATTTGTTTACTTCAGAGCAGGATCCCTTGATAATCCATTATTACAAAACTGAAGTGAAGATATTCTGTGAACATTGGGTATGTGGTCCTTTGTGCCTTGAACAGTCTTCTCTACGACTGCCCAACACTCCACATATCATCTCTGGGTCAGCCTTTTCACTTTTCTGACCAAACATGGTCAGTAATACGAGTTGGTGCTCTGTCCAGGTTGTGTATCTGTGGGGGGGATGTCATCAAGCAATAAGTATGCTACTCATCATTGTTGATAGAAAGTGATTGCACTGCAATACTCAAATAGACCGATGAAGAACATACTCTAAATGTGGGACACTGCTAGTTACTTACAAATGATCTTCACAAAAATCTGTCATAGTTGGAGCTAACAATCATGTTGTTCTGGACTGTAAGCTGTTCTACCTTAAGTGGACCGTGCAGATTTTGTGCAGTATCTTGTAAAATATGCTGAAGTCAAGACATCCTGATGACATTTTGTCAGCTTCCTTCATGTATGGAAGACGTATTTGCACATGACTTGTATGAAGAACACTGTATTCTTAACATTTTAAAGGGAAATTCAGATGTGCTTATTACATTTTTGTTCATCTGCAGTAATTAGTCTGACAATGCTGTTTTGTGAAGAGGTCTAGAAATTGAACAATAATCTGTACAGTCACAAACTGTTTTGTTTCCCAACTCAAATTGTATATTTAACATGATAAAAATCAACTGTAATACATTGACAGCAGGATGGATTTGCAAAGGGTCTGTTTTTCTCAAGTCAATCCTGCTTCATTATGCTCTACAGGCTCAGCCCCCCCCCAAGACCCTGACTGGAGGACAAGTGGTACTGATAATGAATGAATTAATGAATATGTTCAACATCTTAGCTAATCTGGTCATTGTTAAAATGACAGCATGCAGCATTTCCTGCGTAATACTCAATGTCGTTTTATGTTTTTCTGATAAACAGTTTGAACATGAAATTCTAGAAAAAGAAAAAAAATCTTAGAAATACAACTTCAAATTACTACATCTGAAGGCCCATTCAGTCTGGCTGGTCAAGTGACTTACCGAAAAATGAATGTCCAATGGTTGTCACTGAGATGAATGCCTGTCTTGTGATTGTTCATATTTGCATTTACCCTTGTGAGAACTTTTATCTTAGACAGTTTCCGAAGGGTGTATAAAGTAAGACCTCAGACTGGTACTTTAACTATGCGTAAGACTTATGAGATTTTTTTCAATTGATTTTTAATGCACTGTACAGCAAACATAATTGAGGGATGAATGCCAAATATTTCAAACTATCTTTTACTTTCTTTGCCACTACTGAACTACACTTCTCTTCAGAACAGCAAGTACTTAATTGCATGTATTTTAATCTGTGCACTTTCCATATTAAATAGCACATTTAAATCCTAAGTTCCATGTTTCCATAGTGCCCCCACCTCTCCATAAAAGGGAAAATTGTTCTGAAATGAAATTTCTACACTGCTTGTAATATAGTCAACAACCCTTTGAGGATAAGTTGGGAAATGGGATGAGAAATTACTTCTAGAAAGTTCGAGACTTACTTGAAAGTTGCTGTTGCAGCTGTCTGACTAGAGCTGCTGTCTGTTGCTGCTGCTGGGTCTGCTGCATTCCTTGTCGGGGAAACTGAGAGGCAGACACACATTAGCAACTTTTTTTTCTTTCAACAATACCACATTCTATGGCTTTTACCTCATTAATTATCACTTGCATAGTGCCAAGAAATACAATTTTACTGGTCACTGGTAGGCTACAGGCTCCTATTATTGCCGCGGGGCATGCGTTGTTTGCAGATAAACTGATAGGTAGAATTGATTTAAATAACCATGCGAATAGCATACCCACCAAATTCTGTATTTTTTCAATTTTTTTTATAAATACACAGTAACAGTTATTAAAAAATATATACCAACACTTCCGTAAGCTTGACTTTCCAAGATGCAACTGTAAAATTGGGTTGTGTGTCAATTCTCAGTCCAATGAATTTCCAAGATTGCTCAAATATATTACCCAATTCATATGTGTTTGTATAAAAATACAGGTGTGGCATAAAATGTCACTAACTTTTTATAATACTGTAAATGAAAAAAAAAAAGATCCATGCTGATTTCTTGATGTATACTACAACCACATCTGCCAGGTGAGGCAAACTGCAGGCCTAATGTGCATGGGGCTTACCATGGGTTGTTGTGGGGGTAGTGGCTGCATGCCCAGGCCCTGGTTCTGTGCCTGGCCTGGTGGTGGAACAGCAGAAACCTGCTGCTGCTGTTGCTGTTGCTGCTGCTGCTGTGGAACTTGCTGCTGTGGAGGGACCTGCTGGGGTTGGACTTGCTGTTGCTGCTGCTGTTGAACTTGCTGTGCCTGCTGTTGCTGCTGTTGCTGCTGCTATTGTAGTGGAAATATAGGAAAGTGAAAACAGTTTTATAGCAAATTTATTTTACAGTTTGTTAAAGCACAATTTACTTTTCCAACAGCAGCAGCATGAAAGACTTCATGTAAGCCTTCATTTTAGATAAGTAGATACTGTGTTATTAATGCCAAAGCCAACTGCAATATCGTACCAGAGCAACTTAAATCTCACTTGTACTAAAGTATTATACTCCTGTATTTGAGTCTCTTTCTTTCATTTTGTATCAGATTTCCAAACCTAACATGACTGACTGTGTTAATCTAGGGTTTGAGGTTTATTAAATATTTTTTATTTGAGAAAAAAGTTTTTTGTGTATAAAAGCATAACATGCGATTGGTTTTTATTACAGAGAATGATTTTAGAATCATTCATGCAGTTGAATTTAGAGAACATAATACACTTAAGTCAGGCCTATTGAAACCCAAAAAGATAATAGAACTGCAAACACCATCAGCTATGTTCCAAGCTAAAAAACATTATTAGAGTACATGAAAAGCTCTACTTCCCTCAGAAGATTTTGTTTTAACCCTCAAGTTGACCAGACCACTGTTAAACTGGTGTATATTTCTGTTGTTGGTGTTGAGCTTAGGAATTCTCAATGGAATAAAGGGCTGTACAAATATTTTTCAGTTTGAAATATGCACTAAGACTGAAAACTGAGACAATATGCACTTGAAACTTAAAGGGATCTATAACTTACTGACATGAGCTGTTATTGGTTATTTTAGGATTGTGCTGTTGTTGATGGTATAGGTAACTGTAAATGAAAGACCGTCTAATTTATTTTTTGTTTTTGTAAAGGACGGACAAAAAGAAGAATTATATTATTCTAGGTCCTCCTTCCCAATCATGAGAGTGTTGACTGAAATATGTATTAAGAATTTCTTCATCAAATTATATTGAATTATGGAGCACCTTCATGAAAGGGAGAAAAAAAATAAAGAATGAAATGTATGTGCTTTCAAAGCAACACAATATATGTTCATATGACTGCAGTGTCAATGAGCAAAATCTGTTGGATTTAACTCTGCCTTGGTCTGGACATTGAGAAACAAGACATGGTACTGTCCCTGTTCATTCTTGATAGTTAACTACAGGGGATCTATATTTAAGCCTCTTTTTCACTTTGCAGGCACAGAAGATGAGAAATCATAATGAAGTACTAAGTACATGAATGAAAAACTATAACATACTCTGAGTGCTTGCTGTCGGAGGTACTGCTGCTGCTGCTGTTGTTGCGCTGCTTGTTGTTGCTGCTGCTGCTGTTGCTGCTGCTGCTGCTGCTGTTGTTCTGCAAGCATCTGATTAGGCCTCAAGCCTGGATGGACAGCCTGGCTTCCCATGTGACCAAGAGTGTGCATGATGGGATTTTGCTGGAGAGGCTGGTGGGCAAACCTAAGGTTGACCATGCCGAGTAAGTCAGAACAAAGTGCATTGTATAGCAGTTAATGTCCATAAATAATTACAGGAAAACATTTCCTGTGACTCAACACCGACCTCTGTTGGTTCTGCATATTGTGTGCATAGCCAGGAGCCTGCTGGTGAACGTAACCACTGGGCCTCTGCTGCATTTGCCGAAGAGGATCCACCACAGCTGGGTTGGCCCCTGGATGGGTTCCCTGGAAGTTTTGGTTCCCATAAGTGGAAGGAACTATACCACCACCTTGGGAAGGATGTGGCTGCATCCCCATGTGTGATCCATATGAGGTATAGCCCTGAGATATGTTCTAAAAGGAGAAAGATGAGACAAAAATTTCAATAATCATTAAAGGCAATTATTTCTTGAATTAGTGATTTATTTATCCAGTCTAACCTAAAAACAAGATCATTTGTAAAGTAGGGAGGAGAATTATAAAACAAATAAATTACCTGAGATGCCTGCATTGAAGTGTAAGGTTGGTTGGGTGTAATCTGTCTAATCTGCTGCCCAATCATGCTATGATTCTGAAAAAAGAAAAAGCAAGTCAGGAACCTATAACGTTTATATTGCCTGTACCAGGATATACAAAAGACTCTTTCAAAACCCTTTCCTGATGATTATATCTTTAAAACATACAAGATAATCAAAGCAGGGATCATATCCAAGTTGAAGAGCTGGCAAATGCCAAAAACCAAATCTTTCCATGTAAAACCAATTGACAGCTGCATTTTCTTATACTTGACGTGGTCAATTACTGATTTGTATGGGTTGAAGCCCTTCTATTGCAATATATTTTTTCTATTTAACTACTTGGTGATACAGCAGGAAGTTATAGGTAATTGAACCAAGCTGTTATCAATAAACATCAGATTGATTGATGTCACATTGATGTAATTTCTCCGCATACACACACTCACACCTGCAGCTCTCTAAGCCCTTTCCAGTACAACTTTACAGAGTTTTGTTTTTGTTTTGTTAAGACTCTACCTGAGTAGGTGGTGTTTGACTTCTCAGTGGGGACTGACTCACCAGTCTGACCTGGAGCTGCTGTCGCAGCATCTGATTCTGTGGCATGCTAGGCTGCGGTTTGTAACCCATTGGATATTGTTTGTCCAGTCCCATCATGCCAGTCATGGTCCCCTGAATTCCAGGCATCATGGCCGGGTAGCTAGGCCGCATCATTTTGTTCATTTGTGGGTTCCGGGCAGGTCGGTATGGAGGATCTAAACCAGGTCCACCTTTGGAAAAGAGTAACACTTATGCCACAATCTATTAAATAATAATTCTTTGTAATTAGCTGCCATGGCCAATGTGAGTTAAATTCTGTGCAGTCACTATCACCAAATGAGGTAAAAAAAACTGTTATATATGGCTAATTGTTAAAAGCTTAGTAACAATGTTTTATTTTACTAATACAAACAACAACAAAATATAGTATTAAATATAAAGGTTTAGACACCCCAACTCTGGGACCTCCAGTACTAAGCTACGCTTGCTTTTGCAACTTAGTTTTAAGATTCAAAAACAGATCTTGTAGATGATGAATGTTAAGAATTCAAGAATTTGCTGCAAACTAACCCGGAGGTAGAGGCTGGTTCTGTGTGTACATGCCCATGGTCTGCTGGTTGTAGCTTAGCCTGCCATATGGATTCTGCATGAGCTCCGGAGGCATATTTGTCCCATATGTCATACCCCCTGGAGTACTCCTAACATATTCCTGGTCACGATGTGAGGAGTAAAACCACAACATTTTACAAAATGTAAATATTATAGCCTGTTCAAAAATAAATAAATAAATAAATAAATAATCGACCCAAACTCATGACATTTAGAGTAATCTCACCTCTGTCTTGGTAGAAGAATTTTTCTTTTTCTTTAATTTCTTCCTGTTCGAATCGGGGGGTAGAACAGGCACATTCTTCTCAGGCTTTACTGCCTCCATTAGCTTCTTTTCAGGTTCTTGGGAGACAGGTGTCAGAGGCTCCTCCTCTTCAGGGGGAAGGGGGAGGGGCTCCAGGTAATAGCTTCGCGGTTTGGGCTTTAGGTGAGTGTGGTAAAGCAGGAAACGCTGTTGCTCCTCAAATTTGGTGACCTTGCGGTCCACACGCACTGTACCAAACCAACCCCAAGACAATGGTGCTGAGTGTTTTAGGCCCTCAAAAACATCCCAAGGAGAAATCCTCTGCTTTGTTGATACTTGAAGACCCTGATGGAGCAAAGATAATGGTAGAATACACCAGATATTTAACAAAGGACTGAAAGATTTTTACAGTATTTTATAGACACAAATATACCTGAGAACTTAAATATAGATGTACAGGGATTCCTAAGCACATAATTATACACTTTTTGTAATTAATCTACATTTTTATAAAATAACTATCGCTGCCTAACTCTATTAACCTTGCTGTTTTAGCTACCATGTTCATCATAAGTTTGAAGAAATGTGCCATGTATATGCATGTACAGTGAGACAAGCTTGTGAACATCGTCTAGAGTGGGGAGTATTGTTATTGTAAGAATTGTCCCCAGCCAGTATATCACTCAAAACACTTACAAATTGATCTCTCAAATCCCCAAATACAGCCAGATCAAAATGACCTCTAATATAACCATTAGTTTCCGATTAAAATAAAGTTTGTGTACCATTTTCTTTGTACACGACAAACACTGTAGTTCAAAAGATGTGAAGAATATGTGACAAAGCATTACCTCCTTTTCAAAACCAGCAATTTTGTTGCCCTTTGTGTCTATCAGTGATCCCTGTGGCTCACATGTGATGACATCACGGGTTTGCTTGGGCAGTGGCAGTAGCTGGCGAACCTTTTCCAAACTCTCTGAATGCCGATCTCCGAGCTCTTTCTGTGGATATATAACACACACATTGTGGAAAGAAAGACTGATTAAAATGCCACAATGGGGAGCATACTGCGCTCAATACCAATGTTTTTGTTTGATAACTGTAACATAAACAAGCAAGCAAAGACAAACGTGACAATTTTCAAATCCTCTATATTCACCATTCTTAGTACCAGAACAGATTAAATTTTCTTGATTCAGGTAGAAAATAAATCCTTGCTCTTCTTACCCTGAGCTTCTTGACCAGATTCATATAGGCTCTCTTATTCTCCTCCATGCTGCCCTGAGATATACTGGACATGTCAGCAGCTAATGTGCCATTAATCAGCACACTAAGCATGTCCAAGACTGTGGTGAAGAGCTCACTTTTGGGGAGAAATAAGCAACAGTCAGATGACAGTTGAACACCATCATGAAAACGGAGATGGAGTGTCCAATTAGATAAAGAATAAATGACTGGTGCTTTGAAGAGGGTTGTTCGCTGCTGCAAATACTCACTTATTTGACTGCATGTCCACTGTGCCACTGCTGATGATATCCAGGAGGAGAACTGCCCACTCAGTGGTTTGCTGGGTGCTGCGCTGCACAGTGTCAAACATGCCACCGACCTTATTTGTACAAAAACAAAAGTGAGGGAAAGAAAAACATTAATCTCTTTGTGACACAAGGCTTATTTCTGGCTTCGTACATGATATATACACAATGTAACAGATTTTGACAGCTACGCACACACACACACGTACACACACGCAATCACGCACACACTGTAAGCTGTTTGGTCTTCTCAAGGGGCTTACAAGATTCAGTCGTAGTTTAAGAGCCTCATGCATCATTTGCTTTGCCTTGCAGTCATCTTGGTACTGGTCTTCCCTCCAGTTGGTTACAATCTGCTGAACTTGGCTGTAAAGGGAGGTGAGAAGACCTTCCCTCTGTTCATCCTGCCCTTTCAAGCAGGTCAGCACCAATGACAAAAAAGGCTGCTGGCTCAACAATGACATACTGAGAAGAAAATAAATGGAACATTTAATAAGATATTATGTCAGATTGAGAAGCAGATTTTTATTTTTGTAGCGTGAGTGTTGATGGAAAAACACACTTGCCACCCACCTTTTCTGTTTCTGCCTGTCCCTCTCCTTCCGTGAGGAAGAACCTAAGTGCTGTCCTTTCTCCAGCTCCTCCCCTGCTGCCTTCAGTACATGACCCTGAACTGTGGTCGGCAGCTTGGCTATTAATGGAGCCACCAGCCATACGCCTGATCGCTCTGATGAACTAGAACAGAACGTAAAACTATTGTTACTTTTGAGAGATCCTGGTTGTTGACATAAAAAAAAAAATCTACAATGAAAGTCATAGCGAATTTGGGAAGTCAGCATTCTAATAATGGCTATTGACTGGAGCCATACAGTTGTAATTTTAACACAGTCTCAGACAGACAAATCATAATTTGCAGATTAAATCACTTTCATATTACGGCAAGTAGAATCAGAATCAGAATGATTTATTGATTGCTTAAATTGCTTACAAGATTATATGCTGCCAAGTGCAGAGGCCGTTTTTAATTTTTGAAGATGTATATAAGAGGTTGACTGTCAACATCTCAGTATGAGTATAAAAATATTTGATTTACATTAGATTAACATTTTTAAGACAACCGGTTTTATCTAAATATGTCAAGGTATTTCAAACTTAAAATGATTGAACACTAGCAAATGGAGAAGATGATTGACTTTTACTTTAAAGGCCCCAAACAAAAGAAGTACAGAGAAAATGGAAATGTTCAACACACCTTAAAATAGGCTTAATTTTGCTTGTGGTGCTGCTGTTGTTGGGTGCAGAGCCACCTTGGGCTGCTGCTCCATTCCCTGAGGGGTTATTGGAGTTCATCTCAGCTGATTTTTGAAACACTTCAATTGTGGCCTTAGCTATGTTCTCCAAGAGAGAGTAGAGCTCCTAATGGTGAAAAAAGCAATGCAATTAACAAAAGCAGGCGATCACTAAGCAGCATTAGTGGATTACAGAGGTAACTTACATTCACACAGGGATTTTAAATATCATGGAGGTTAAAGAGACATGCCTCTGAGACAACTGTGCTGGAAGCCTAATGTGCTCTGAGGCAGATTAAAAGTTGGATATAAGATCAAATTGTAAAAAATGCCACAATCTGACATACCAGTTCCTTCTCAAAGACATCTCATTATCCCTGGCCTTTGGTAAATGTATACTTCCAGGGAGCTTGGTTCAACTTAATAAAAGAGTTAATTAGTAACTTTGTGACAGTCTATCAGTGACTGTTTTGTCTGTCTATTTGAGGTAAATCTTGTAGAGATTCTGAATATAATAAATTTGCTGCATGAAAAAGGCTACAGGTATTAAAGGACTGAAATCACTTAAAACATTACATTTCTTATATTTCCCAATAAATGTTAGATCCACTGACAACACCAGCAAAAGGAAACTTGCATTGTTTGTGCTCTGCTTGATCATTAGCTGCAGCTCCAGTGATGACTGTCTCATGGTCCATTGGTCCATATTCTACAATAAAGAAAGGGTTTGTGACACACATATAGAATATCTAAATTTATGCCATGATAAGGCAATTATGAGCATGAGGTCACGGAACTGGTGAAATATTGTCCTACACCCTGATACAAACACAGGGGGGCAGCACAATCTCACAAACGTTGTAACACTTTACATGGACTATTCTCAAGTCTCTTTTTCAGTCTAATCAGATCTCTGAAGTTTGCCCACATGCTGTTAAGGAGCTCATGAATAGAAAAATTCTTCTTTTACTTAAAAATAGATGACAACATTCTGGCAAAAACACAAAGACAGAACTGAACCTGTAGGATGCGTTTGATGCGCTGCCTCTGAGGGTTATCACCATCATCACTGTCCAGCTGGCGGTGAGGGTAGCAAATGAGCTGCAGCAGCCGTTGGGCCTGAATGTTTACAAGTACTGGGTCTTGAAGGGCACTGCTGTCTTCAGACAGAGATTTCAGGCAGCGCTCTCCAACCCACTCCTGCAGAGGGGAGGACATGACGTTAGCAAGGACAAAGATGAAAAAAAGGAAATAAGAGAGTGGTCAATGAGATTGAGTAACTTCATGTAGAGAAGCAAAAATACAAAGTATAACGAGTCATGCACAACCAGCAAACCCATGACAGTGGTTGGTGGAAAATAGAGAACAAGGGGCCATTTGTCAGGAACAGATCAGCACATGCGCTTGGCTCACTGGGTAGAAAATGTTTAGAAAGCCTCCTTAGCACCCACTATGAATTATTTAAATAATAATACTTTGTGCATCTTGCTTGTAACCAAGTTAGAAAATGCAACTCAGAATTGAGGTAGCATATATCATTGCTATCATAACGTTTTTCTATTTTTAGCTCATATCCTCACCTGCTGGCAGATGGTCTTTAGAACATACTTTGCATAAACATCCAAGCTAGCAGTTTCTATGGAGACATTGCGGCCCTCAGATATGTCGTCAAGTCCAGCAGGATGTGATAGTCCTGAGCCTCTGAGTTCTGCATCACCTATGACATCATTAAGATATCGAGTAAAACAACAGGACTAAGACAGGACTAGGACACAGCAAAGCAGACTTTTCACCTGGCAAAGTACCTTTTTTCAACAACTGAGACTAAACTGGACATGGAGGTTCAAGGGAATATTCTTACCCAGCATGAAGACAGCTTTAAGGACAGCAAATACTGCTCCAACTACAATACTGTTCTGAGAAGCAGCTAAAAGGTGGCGGTCACATGATGACCGAATTCCAACAGAAGATTTATCTACAAGTCAAAACAGCATGATAAGACAAACTGTGACAGGATAGTACATTAAAAAACAAATTCTAAAGAGCTTACAACCTGACTTTACTCCATCTTGTGGGACAGGGTTACGCTGCGGTGTCTTAAAAAGGTGTAACAAAATCCTGCAGGTGAGTCTTGCTCCGGGCTCAGAGTCTTGCTCACTGCAAGCTAAATGTTAAGTTCAAACATGTAAGTTTTGATTGCACTTCAGACTCCTCATAGAGCATAACTCAGGCTCAAATTTATTGGATAAGCTACACAATCTATGACATCAAAGTAGTCCAACTAATTTTACACCCTGCCATAAACAGACTTCATTGACCATGATGAAGTGGAATTTTTCATAAAGCTCTCGTGAAAAAGGGAGGGGAACAAAGCATGTGCCACAAGCGAGAAGGCTTGGCAAGTGTAGTAGTGCAATAAAATGAGCCAAAACAAGACAAACAGCATGGCTGAATGGGGCTTTGTCTCCAAGCTAGCGGTAAAAGATGAAGAGTGGGGAGAGCAGGGGGCACTTCTATGGCCTGTGCTTCAAAGGCAGCTGTGACTTCATGGACCAAGATCAATTGCACAGTGTTTACTCTTGCCTCTGACAGAAGTGATGTTTACAGCTTGCTATTCATTCCCCAACAGGCTGCAATCTACTGCTAATTAATTTATATATGTAAGATTCTAAATATATCAACAAAATGCAATCTGTGCATAGAAGCTGATCAGGCAGCTTGTGGTGGGTGGCCCAACTACTTCCCAAGAATTATAAAAAGGATGTTTTTTCTTTAACTTTCCTTTATGCTTTCCCCTTTCACCATTTTGTCCCATAGCGTGAATTCTTAAGACAAAAAGAACCTTACCTGCATTTAGGAGGGAAGGAATGGCCACACAGCGAACTAGGTCTTCTAGGAGTAGGCACTGTCTAGCAATGAGGATGGCTACAAAGGTTGCTAATGAATCATGGAAGGACAAATCGCTAACCTATATAACAAGAGTAGATAGAGCAGAGTAAAAATACAATCCATCATCAAACGTGAGAAAATGGTAGTTGAGGGGAACAAAAGTTTGATATAAAGTTATTAAAACGCTAACTTACATCAACATTACACAACAAATCATTAAAACCACAGTTGCCGTTGTTGGAAGAACAACAGAGAGCCTTGAGGATGCCGAGCCATTCTGCACTCAGAGAGCGACAATAAGCCGTCAGCTCTGCACAAAGAATCCCAATATCGTTCACCCTGGAAGCACATACTATGTTAGTCTGAAGTCTGATATTAACTTCCATACTTTACATGTCTAAACTACATGAAACAAAACACTGTAACACACCTTTCAGGGTCTCTGTGGTCCACACACACGTCCATCAGCACATTACAAACAAAGCTGTAGCGATTTGCTGGGCTATCATTAAGAACCTTTCCCACCATTGAGTGGTTGAAGTTGTGAGCTGAGGGGTTAGCAATGGCCTCCACCATGAAGGCAGGATCCCATAGCATGTTTGAGTCTGATGGGTCAATGTTGCAGTAGATAGAATTCTTGACTTTGGAGCAAAACTCACTGATAGGAGAAAAAAATTATAAATTGGACAATCTTCCTTGTACTGATAGAATGAAACAAATAATTTGAAGAATTCAATATAAGACTTTCTGTAATGACATCACATCTGACTAGCTGATATATCTTAATACATTCTATGCAGAGTACATTTAAATATCAGGCTGTATATCACAATCAAATTTAACATGGCACCTGGCCTATCAGAGGTGAAATGTCCTCAAGGAACAAAACAAAGCCCTCTTGCCACAATAAGAATTGACTACAATAGATCGTGTCCTGGCTGAAAGGACCTTCACAGGCACATTAGGTTGGATGCTTACATAATGCTGTATTCTATATTTTTAGATTAAAAAGGGGGAGCTGTCCGCCAAGGGGTCCGCAAAAGAGCTGAATGTTTGTTTTTTTTAAAGACTGGCAATCATTTTCTTAATCACTTAAAGGCAAATTTTTCACCTGAAGATCTCGCCAAACTTGTTCTTCAGGTGACTGCAGAAAGTATAGAGATCGTACAGGTAAGCCAAGATACAGCGCTCGGCGGAAGAGCAGTCTGCAGGATTCACACCTGATTTCACCACGATGCGTAACCTGAGAACATAATTACACTTTCAGGAATGGCTTGTCAGCATTTTCTTTAAGAATTAAGGCATTAAAAGCTTTTTTAAGACTTAGACAATTCAAACACAGTACAATACAAACAAGCTGAACAGCAGAATCTGCTAAGATAATTAGAATGACAAATAATTATTGGGAAAACGTGAGTACAAATTGAGTTGTCAGCAACCAGAAAACAATGATATTAGATTAACAGAATTAAAGGGTCTTCAACAGCACATACCACCAAGTATTTCGACTTTCAACCCAAACATGATTTTAATACACATAAATATATGTTTCAGTGATGTTTGAGCCTTTTATTCATTCTTTCATGTTAAGATTCCAAACTATTTAATTCATTTTATTTTTAAATATCCCAAACAATTGTGAGCCAAAGTCTACCACCTGCAAAGTTATCAAATAAAATCTGCAAAACTGGATTAAAGACCAATATTTGACATAACTGGTTGACTCACCCATCAAATACTTGAGCTGTCTGCTCAGGATTAAGAATGAGGCAGGAGTGGTACCTCCTCAGCACAGCCACAATACACAGACAGAGACTGGTCGTGTAGCTGCCCACCAGGCTGGACGACTTCAGCAGCAGCTCGGCTTCCACAAGACTTAACTCATTCAGGAGCTGGATGCACATACAATGATGAATTAAACACAATCAAGAGGACTCATCCATTTTCAATGACAAATCGCTCTTACCTGAATAGCAAAGTCTATGAGGCCACTGATGTTTAGGGAAAACTCCATGAGGTCAAAGATGAATTGAATGTGCTGGACGAGAGGCAGGTGGTAGGACATCCCTAAGGCAAAGCTGGTGATCTGTTCCAGAACATTTCTGGACACCTAAGGACAAAATAAAAACAACATTGGAAAATGTTGAGAAAAAGCAAGATAAAAAACAAAACTTAAAAACTTCCTCATCAGTCAAAAACTATGTTTCATTCATACTTTTGGGCCACTGAAATGTTCATAAAAGGAGACAAGTCACACAGAAAGTAATAAATTCAGTCTCAAGTCATAAAGCCTGGTCATCATTTAGTTACAGTAAATTTCAAGAAAAGATAAAACATCTTCTCTCAAAATAACAGACAATGAAACAATGTATTATAGGTTGAGCTGAATTTAATAAAAAAAAATGTATGTTTCTTTTTAATGAAGAAACATCCCTGCATCCCCTAATAGTTTTCTCCACTGGAGACAGATGTTTTTTCACATCTCAAATCCAAGTCATATATTCATTCACACTGTATCCAGGCACTTCAAAATGTTTAGGGATCATCTGAAGGGGTTTGCTCTTTTGGATTAATTCCACTGACTGTGGTTTGTCCCTGAATAATGTGATTCCCATACAGCGAAACATTAAACAATGAGTTTTAAGTAAGAATGAAGCTAGTCCAACCTGGGAAGTGACCTGATGCTGGTCAAAGTGGGAGAGGTGCTGGAATTTGGAGAAGATATCTTCCGCAGTGGGAAAGGCCTCTGGCTTACTCCTCTTCCTCTTTTGCCCCTCTTCACCTCCTGTGAATAAACAAAACAGGGGAAAAATAAGAGGGAGCCCAAGCTTGTGGTTGGTCAGCAGAAGTCTTTGTAAACAGGCCAACCCTGAAAACAAATTATGCTGAATTATCTTCTTCTTATTTTTTTTTTGTACTTATTTTGTTGATTTACATAAATAGTATATTCCAATTTCTACCTTTGAAACTTTGAGTGACAAAGCAGCTACAAGATATTTAATCGAAAAGAGAAAAATGTAAATGGTACCACACTATGGAGGAGAGTTAAAAGTCACAGTGGTCAAAGGAATGAGCTTCACAGAAAGAAGAATTTAAATTTATGTAATTTTTATTGGGGAAAAAAGTCAATTCAGTAAAGTCACTTACATCCAAGCTTTGGACATTGTTTATGTTATTAGCATGTTCATTGGTTGGAAAGAAGATTTTGTGATGCAACAAACTTTTCCCTTTTTTTGTTTTAAAATCAGGCTAATCCTTGGTTTTAATAGTCATAGTAGTAATTTTTATGGGAAAGCAACCTGCCAAATTACATATTTGAGATGATATGACATTTAATTATTCAACAGACAATAACTATTCTTGTTTCCAGCTCAAGCTTGCCATTGATGGATTCACACTTATTTTAGTTATGTGATTGGAACTGAGAAGAAGAAATAAGACCAAGATTCAGGACAAGATTTGTAATATGGAAAAAAATCTGTAGCATTTGATAGTTGCTATTTATAATAAGAAAGATGACTAGAGCTAGGCTCTTGTTCCAAATATTGTGCTTGCTTAATTTTAATATCGAGCAAGCAAAAAGCTGATAACATTCAAAAATTACCTGTTTCTGCTGTACTTTTGCGGTTCAGCACCTTCAAGATATCTTTAGTGATTTTCTTGATGGTGTGCCGTGCTTCATCTCTCAGTTTACCAACACCATAGAGGACCACTAACCGCTGGTTGCACTCATGGCTGGCACTCTCCTCCTGACAGGGAGTAAAAAAGAAGAAAGCCTAACATATCAGAAATATTTCTGTGATGTCAAAAGCAAGACAAGAAAACAGGCCAGATATAAAATGTATATAGAAACTTGACCATGAAGGCTGCAAGATAAAATAATTGGAAAACAGAATTAGCAATACATAAGAAATGTAATCCACATCAATATCCAGTACACAATGGGTGATGCTACACGGCTATTAGACCTAAAACAGAGAGACAAGAACAATCAAATCACAATTATCTCTGCCACTTAAGCCCACTGCAGTTCACAAATCTATCTACATTTCAATAATATGCTCTGTGTTTCATAAAATAATAGAATTAAAGGATTTAAGTTTTTTTTTTTAATTTGGTAAAAAAAAGAAGAAAAAACTACTATATGTTAGCATAACAATGGCAAAGAAAGTCAATCTCGTTTTTTCTTTGTAGATTAAACCAACATCACATTTATACCTTTCAGTCATGTTGAAAGTAGGGTAAATTATAACACAAAATTGCTATAGGGGTTGGTTTAGTCATACTGACCAAATTTAAATTGAACAGTTCTACCAAATTTCAATGATATTCCCTCAAAGTGTAGAGATTAAGTCATTGCTATAGCACTGCCAAAAACATAATTGCCATGGTGTGGTTCAAGTGTCTCCCTTCCCATGGGGTCGACACCCACCGGAAGGGCCAAGATATGGGTGCAGTCGGGTGCAGTGTGAGCCGGGCGGTGGCCAGAGGGGGGGACCTTGGCGGTCCAACCCTCGGCTGCAGAAGCTTGCTCTAGGGACATGGAATGCCACCTCTCTGGCGGGGAAAGAGCCCGAGCTGGTGCGCGAGGCTGAGAGATTCCGACTGGATATAGCTGGACTCACCTAGACGCACAGTGTGGGTTCTGGAACGAGGCCTCTCGAGACGGGCTGGACTCTTTTCTACTCCGGAGTTGCCCCCGGCGAGAGACGCGGGGAAGGAGTGGGCAGATTGATTGCCCCCCAACTCGGCGCTTGCAAGTTGGTGTTCAACCCGGCTGACGAGAGGGTAGCCTCCTTCCGCCTTCAGGTGGGGGGACGGGTTCTGACTGTTGTTTGTGGCTATGCACCCAACAGCAGTTCAGTATACCCACCCTTCTTAGGGTCCCTAGAGCGACTGCTAGAGAGAGCTCGAGACTTCAACGCTCAACTGGGTAACGACAGTATGACTTGGAATGGCATGCTTTGGAGGAACGGCCCCCCTAATCTGAACCCAAGCTGTGATTTGTTATTGGACTTCTCGGCTCGTTACGGATTGTCCATAACAAACACCATGTTCAGGCATAAAGGCGTCCATATGTGCACTTGGCACCAACGCACCTTAGGCTACAGTTCTTTGATCAACCTTGTGGTCGCATCATCAAACTTGCAGCCGCATGTCCTGGACACTCGAGGGAAGAGAAGGGCAGAGCTGTCAACTGATCACCACCTGGTGGTGAGTTGGCTCCGTGAGGGAGAATGCCGGTCAGACCTGGAAGACCCAAACGTAATGTGAGGGTCTGCTGGGAACGTCTGGCAGAGTCCCCCGTCAGAAGGAGCTTCAACACCCACCTCCGGCAGAGCTACAACCACGTCCCGTGGGAGGTGGGGGACATTGAGTCCAAATGAGCCATGTTCCGCGCTTCCAATGTAGAGGTGGCAGTCCAGAACTGCAGCCATAAGGCGGTCGGTGCCTGTCGGGGCAGCAACCCTCGAACCCACTGGTGGACCCCAGCGGTGAGGGATGCTGTCAAACTGAAGAAGGAGTCCAATCGGGCCTTTTTGGCCTGCGGGACTCCGGAGGCAGGCCAAGCGGCATGCGGCTATGGCGGTCGCCGAAGCAAAAACTCAGCCGTGGGAGGAGTTCGGGGAGGCCATGGAGATTGACTTCCGGTGGGCTTCGAGGAGATTATGGTCCACCATCAGGCATCTGGAGGGGAAGAGGGGGGGTCTACCTATCTCCGGGGCTGAAGTTGCTGAAGTAGTCAAAAAGCTCTTCAGTAGCAGGGCCCCGGGGGTTGCTGAGGTCCGCCCTGGGTTCCTCAAGGCTCTGGATGCTGTAGGGCTGTCCTGGCTGACACGCCTCTGCAGTATTATGTGGTCGTTGGGGACAGTGCCGCTGGACTGGCAGACCGGGGTGGTAATCCCCCTTTTTAAAAATGGGGATCGGAGGGTGTGCTACAACTATAGGGGCATCACACTTCTCAGCCTTCCTGGAAAGGTCTATTCAGCAGTGCTAGAGGAGGATCTGCCGGGTCGTTGAATCTCGGATTCAGGAGGAGCAGTGCGGTTTTTGTACTGGTCGTGGAACAGTGGACCAGCTCTGTACCCTCAGCAGGGTTCTCGAGGGGGCATGGGAGTTTGCCCAACCAGTCTACATGTGTTTTGTGGACTTGGAGAAGGCATTCAACCGTGTCCCGCGGGCAGTCCTGTGGGGGGTGCTCTGGGAGTATGGGGTACTGACCCCCATTATACGGGCTGTTCAGTCCCTGTATTCCAGGAGTCAGAGCTTGGTCAGCATCGCCGGTTGTAAGTCGGACCCGTTTCCGGTGGGAGTTTGACTCCGCCAGGGCTACCCTTTGTCACCGATTCTGTTCATAATTTTTATGGACAGAATTTCTAGGCGCAGGGGATCTGGTTTGGTGGCCACAGGATCAAGTCTCTGCTTTTTGCAGATGATGTGGTTATTTTGGTTTCATCAGGCCATGATCTCCATCTCTCACTGGAGCGTTTTGCAGCCGAGTCTGAAGTGGCCGGGATGAGGATCAGCGCTTCAAATCCGAGACCATGGGGCTCGACCGGAAACGGGTGGAGTGCCAACTCCGGGTCGGGGAGGAAGTCCTGCCCCATGTAGAGGAGTTCAAGTATCTCGGGGTCTTGTTCACGAGTGAGGGAAAGATGGAGCGGGAGATAGACAGGCGGATCGGTGCAGTGTCTGCAGTGATGCGGACTCTGTACCGGTCTGTCGTGGTGAAGAAGGAGCTGAGCCAGAAGGCGAAGCTCTCAGTTTACCAGTCAATCTACGTTCCTACCCTCACCTATGGTCACGAGCTGTGGGTAGTGACTAAAAGAAAAAGATCACGGATACAAGCTGCCGAAATACATTGGCTGGACTCTCCCTTGGAGATAGGGTGAGAAGTTCGGCCATCCGGGAGGAACTCGGAGTAGAGCCGCAGGTCCTCCGCATAGAGAGGAGTCAGGTGAGGTTGCTCGGGCATCTGGTCAGAATGCCTCCTGGACGCCTTCCGGGGGAGGTATTGAGGGCATGTCCATCTGGGAGGCCACGCGGGAGACCCAGGACACACTGGAGAGACTATGTCTCCAGGCTGGCCTGGGAGCGCCTTGGGGTCCTCCCAGAAGAGCTGGACCATGTGGCTGGGGAGAGGGAAGTCTGGGCCTCCCTGCCCCAGCTGCTGCCCCCGCGACCCGACCACGGATGAGCCGAGGAAGATGGATGGAAGAATGGAGGTTCGAGTGTACATTTGGGAAAAATCTGAAGAAATTCCATTAAGTTCATGAAATCAAGACATCCAAACTTCCAGCAGAGCTTGAAAACATAATGCCTACATTTGTGCTGAGTGCTGTCTGGAGGCATAAAAAGAAATAGAGAAAGAACTGTTTTGGTTTAGATGCCAAGCTCCAATTTCTTACCTGAGGAATGGGAAAGTGAGTAGCATACTGAATGTGCCTGGGTTGCTCGTACAGTTGAGGGAAGGCAGGATCCATGCCCTTGTCTTTACAAACGGATTTGCTCTCCTGCTCCAGGGTGGGCTTTTCAGGAGAAGGGCTCCCCTTTGACTCACAGTGCATTGGAGGAGAAAACATCTACAAGGCATGAGTAGGCTGAAATTAGTTTTAGCATATGTGGGTGATGTAAGTCAAGGTGTTGATACTATTAATAAAGCAAGGAAACCTTTGATTCCACACAAAATCTATGCACATATTTTGCATAAACATCAAAACGTTATGAGTAAATATGTACCTCGTCAAAGTTAGCACCTGAGTTGTGATCCATTTCCATCGACTCTGACAACCCAGTATCCTATTAAACATACAATAGTAAATATTAGTTATTTTCCCTGACACTTTAAAAGGTTGTTCTGCTGCAAAAGACTCATCACAATCCATAGCGATATAACAGATGCGTCAAACATGCCTCCATCTTTACACTGCTGCCCGCTTCCTGCTCTTTGCGATCTGATTCATCAGAGGGCTCATCGCTTGGGGAGCGGGGACGGGGAAGGTGGGACTCAGAAGCTAGGTCTCCGCGGGAGATGAGCGTACACATGTAGATATTGTGGGAAAATACGTCATGACGGATAAGCTCACAGAAGAGCAGAACCAGGTTAGAGAACTCCACTCTTTCATTTTCATTCCCAGGCTCCGCTAGAAGAAGAAAAAAATGTGAGCAGTTTTCTGTTGACCAATTATTTATGCATTTAGAAAAAAAAAAAAAAAAAAAAAAAAAAACAACTTGAGATATGTAACAAAGAATTTTTAGTTCTTTGATAATGAGGTTAAGACTGTGTTTGACACTTTTAATACTGTAATACTTAACAAAAACCCATGAAAACAACAAAAACTCACTTAGTATGGGAGCCTGAGTATCAAGAAACTGTAGTAGTACATCCTGAAAGACAGGTAGTGTGGTTGCAGAGAGGGAACCAGATGACACAGAGCCCTTCTCATCCACCACTTCTGATTCACCACACCGCTGTAAAAACACACCCACACAAAATTGAGAATATAATGATTCAGTGCCGTTTACAAAAATACATTTATGCAGAGGAAATATTTAAGACTTTATGATGACGGTGAGGGCACAAATCTACCTGGCAATGATTCACGCAGAAAATTCACCTAGACTGCTTCATTTTGAGTCCAATTCCATATTTGTACAATTTTATTTAAAGGGGAGTTTACCTTACTATGACCCTGATGCAGCCTCTTAATTTACGCTAAGCTAAGGTTGTATTGCATAGGTGACAATGCAATGATGCATGTGCATCCTGGTTTAAAAGGAGAAGCAAAGTGGCTTAGCACTCACTTAGCAGCTAGAATTAAAAGTCACAAGTTAAATTTAAGTTAGGCTTGTAAGACAAACAGGCAGCATCCCAATTACATAGATGTAAAATTGCTGACCACCAAAACACGGGGGAAAAAAAAAGACAAGACAAAGTAAGAGATTGCACTATGCTATAGCAGGGCGTCTCTCACCTCTGCTTCAATTTCAGCCTGCCTCTTTTCCAGCAGCTTGGCCACCACCATGGCCCTGTGTCTTCCGGAACGCTTACAGCACACAGCCCATTCACAGAGCAAGGTCACCACCGCATCATCATCTGGTGACATCTGCTCACAAAGCAAAGTTAATTAGATAATACATAGTAATGAAGTCCTTGATAACAAGGACAATGTCCTTGATCAATAGAATAATCTTTTGTAATGTCTAAATTCAAAGATCAGATATTGCTTGCATGCAAGAGCATAATAAGCATAATAAAGCATAATAAAATACATAAAAAATAAATAGCTAAGATGAATCAGTCCTTACCTCGTGGCCATCTTTACTCTGACCTGAACCAAAGATTTTGTTGTACAGTGAGTCCAGTGAGTTATTAAAGTCAGACTTCTCAAAGCTGTGGTTGTCTAAAACCTCAAGGGTGTGAAGAACTCTCCCGATGGTGAACCCTGGCAACATGTCATAGACATAGTCTCAAACATTCAAACAGTGGCACAGTTGTCATCACACAAACTTCTTTTAAAGAGCTTTGAACAGGTATGAGTGAGGACGAAGGAGGAGATTCCGAACCTGCTGTGGTTTCCTGGCACTTATCAAATGACCACCTAAATTCCACTGCTTGGCCTCTCTCCTTAATTTGTTCTTCAATTTCTCTCAGCTTTGCACGTACCTGCAGCAAAACAAGACACATCCACAATTAATTTGAGAACCATGTACACAATACACAAAGGTTAATTCACTCAAAATAATGAGACATGATTTTTGATTTAAACAGGTTAGTGTTTGGATAAAGAGGATGAAAGTACCTGCTGAGTAAAGGCAGTATTTCCACCTGGCATTGGTAAGCTGGAAGGAGCAATAGGCAGGAGGTCTAGGGGGGAACCAGTCTTGTTTCTGTTGTCTGTTAGAGAGTAATGCCAAACCAGAGCACTGGGGCAGCACAACACTATGCTCTGATTTGATAGTAAGAGGAAAAATACACAAAAAATAATATTACAATTAGTAGCATAGGTGGCAGCACTGCTGCATTTAAAAACTGTATGTAAAGACATTTATATAGGATCAAAGGATTCCTTGTCTCAACATGAAAAGCCAATTGTTAAAAAGAGGCCAGCCATGCAAAAATGCAGCTGTTCATGCCCCCAAAATAGAATGGGTTCTTCCTTAACCTGTGCAATACCCTTGAAAAAATTGCCTGTTCTGACTAAATTCCCATTGTATTAACTTGCTTTAACGGGATTAAAATAAGTCCTTGATACCTGTAACATGCAGCTGAGGCCAAACACCAAGGGCCGGTGCTGTGGGCAGATGTAGAAGTCTGTGAAGGGTGTCTGAGGTTGGCTGCCTCCTGCCGGCTGGGAGGTTGGTGTCGGGGGCAAGGCATTACCTTGCGGAGTCAAGATGCCATGAGCTGAATGGCCTCCTGTGCCAGTGCCAAGACTCCCGTCACTTAGCAACAAGTTGAGGCGACGTGTACAGAAGTAAGCCAGTCTTCGTGACAAGTAGGCTGACTGTACAAATTCCCCTGAGTACTGTGGGAGAAGAGGGATTCACTGCGTTATCCACACCACTTACTGGTTATCAACTAGAGGTTTACAAATAAAGATAAAATGTAAGGATGTTGGCCAAACTGACCACTCACAGCAGCCATTACTGTCAAAGTACTGTAGCAGTTAAAATGGTAATTACCCAAATGAAATCCATCAATTTCACGGAGATTCAAGTAGACATAAGAGGATAACTGAATTGATTAGAGGACTATACCTGCAGCAAAAGGGGCAAGAGAAGCCGAAGAAGCTCATCTTCTCCGGGTCGGACCTTCTCAAAGCATTCCAACACCCATGTTAAGAACTCATGTCTATCAAGCATACCATCCTGAATATAGAAAAAATATAAGCATCCTTCTCCATGTTTACCAAACAAGCATGATCAATTACATGAGTTATCCTTATAGGAACTTCAAAAATGCTAGACAAAAGCCATTAAGGGCAGAGAAATATTTGCTTGTCCTATCATTCAAATGACATTGATTTGAGTTCTTCTGCAGTTAGTGTTTTCAACAGTGATACCTGATGTAGGGCAGTTACTCCACACAGATACTGCAATTACTCAATTTGGCAAATTGTTTTAAGCTGAACTTAATGATAATTTCCATTATCGATAAAGATACTTAATGCCGAACCACTTCAGAAATAGAACAATGCAACGTAATTGTCTGCTAAGGCTAGGTAATATACAGTGAATACTGTTTAATTGGGATATTCAGATATGTATCATGGACTGGTAAAATATTGAAATTTGTTCTCGATCAATGTATGCTGATTTGGTGCCTAAGTGCCTGCTGATTCCACATGGTTCATCCACGATGGGTTAAATTCAAAGAACAATTTTCCACAAGGTATTAATTAAGTGAAAAAAAAACAACTTGAGAAATCTAGCTGTTCAATCATCTGTTTCAGCATTTGGTTTGAGATTTGTAGCAAGAGTTTTTTTTGGCCAATTAATCAACAAACTTTGGCAGCTTCATAAAGCTTGTTAAATTCTTCCACATTGTATTAATGCGTTTGTAGAGCAAAAGACAAGAGTTGTGAGAAATTTACATTGTGTCATTACTCATTCAGATATTTTATTTGCCGGAAATAATACTTGTAAAATTTACCCTGTTTATACAAAAAGTAGTAGGATCCCAGTAACCTATCAAACTGCAGTATGACCTGTAGTGGCTTAACCAACCTGAAACATGAACATTGCCAGCTTCTCATTGTATTCCCATTGCTTCATGGCTGTTTCCACATCAGTGGGGGTGGCTGGTAATGGTGAGCTACAGCCTTGACTAGGAAACTGCCTGTAAAACTCAGCAACCTTCTGAAGCTGCTCCCACAGGTACTTTGTAATGATCTGGGTCCATTCTATATAAATACATAAGACACACACATGGACACACATTTCAATCATACAATAAAAATCAAGCAAATCACCTAAAATCCCCTAACAGAGCCAGGAGGTAACCATGATTCTATTGTGACATGTAGGTGTTTTCACAAAAAGGACCAAATCAAGAAACACTGCATTCCATTCTTACCTGTACAAGGATCAATCACGTGTCTCTTCTTGACTTTCGTTTCTGTGATGGCTGCATGATATGCACAAGTCATCTTGATCATCCATGCAGAGCGCATGACAGGAACTGAATACTTGGCTAAGTATCCGAAAACCTCTTCCTTCTTGCTGAAAATTGGCACCTGGAACAAGGAAATCTCACCTGTTAGTAACACTAAA
The DNA here is from genome assembly GCA_901007705.1 of Fistularia tabacaria. Lineage (NCBI taxonomy): Eukaryota > Metazoa > Chordata > Actinopteri > Syngnathiformes > Fistulariidae > Fistularia > Fistularia tabacaria. The sequence continues at coordinate 35,788 of CAAKHD010012119.1, forward strand.
TACAACAATAAATCCAAAATGGATATGAGAACACCACAAACAAGAGACCCAGAAAATACAAGCTTTGCCTGTAGATACTTGAAATGCTTAATCTGATCTTCTGATTGTGAGTAGGCGCATTTACAAGCCTGAGACTAAAGCCAGCGGCAAATTTATGATTTATGAAAAAATTTATGATTTACAATTTAAACAGAAATGTGACTTGAAAATAGTGACAGAATGTTTTTTGCATTATACAAAAGAATCAATAAAGCTGCTTTGGATACTAAGGTAATACAACGAGAACAGATTTTTGACAATAATTTGTTCAGTGAACAATTTACTGAAGATACTGAAACGCTGAAGAAAAGAATAATTGGACACTCTGGGATACTGTTTTGAAATGTTGCAACCCCACTTATGCTGGGTTTAATTTCTTTTCCGAATTAATTCTGATTACTCCTTAATGTGTTGCCTTTTGAATCAAATTTTCAGAAAGTCCTCCAAAGGAAAGTACAAAGTGTCAGTCACCTTTACTCTCAAGCAATTCAAATAGATGTTGGTATTTGTTTCTACCTTTGATTAATTTCAGCAATGATGCAATGTCTTTATCTGTCCAGACACTTCCTCTAATTGTAAAGATTTATAATATTTTGTGATTTTTGATTTTTCACACTAAATGATTTTTAGGGACAAATTCAGAATGAGCAGTACATCATGTATCAGATGCAAAGCCTCATACTTGGTTTTCTCAATAAAAGCACAGTCCATAAATATCCCATCCTTACATTTTGAAAATCTAAATACAACAACAAAGAGAGATATGGCTGTGATGATAATTCCAGGTTTTGAGTAAACAGATTATATGAGTACTCCAATGGATACAGGAACACATGAACACAAACGCATGCACATTCACACATTCACACACATATTAACATATGTGTTTGTATGTGTGTGTTACAGAATTTCACAATGTAATCTGCAAACAAATCTGACACTATTAATTTTTTGTTTTGGACAAATCTTTTTCCAATTGAAACACTGACAATGTGACAAACATTGACAAAAACTTATGTGGTCCAGTGCAGACTCAGCACTATTGAGTGGGAAGCAGTATGGTTATTAAATTGAACTGTAATTGGGGTTACTCTGCAAACAAGAAAATGTATTCATGAAGTTGAAAGAACAGATTAAATAAAATACTTCTGTGATAAAAGTTCAAGAAAACTTGTGTGGAAGGAAATAGGTTTATAAGGTGTTACATAAAATGATTAGCAGTTTAAACCCAAATGCAGAGAGAGAAAGAATTTGTATGAGAGGATACTTTAAGGAGAGATTTAAAGGGGAGCTAACCAGTCGGATCTCCTCATGCAGGTTATTACAGAGTAGGGGGGACATTCCAGAGAGGACCGGATTGCCCCTGGTCCTCAACCCAGATTGTGAAATCGAGCCTGAACCAAGGACCTCAAAGAAGGACCCAGAGTGTACTGAGTGAGTCCAAAAAGCGGCAATAAGTAATAAATAGACATTATTAGGTTCACGGGAACTGTAAATTTGAAGAAAATTTAGACCATCACCATGAGGAATGTGGATCTTTTTGACCAAATAAATAAATAAATAAATAAATAAATAAATAAATAAATAAATAAAAACAAGGACAAATATCTGATAATTGTGTGTGGCTACAAACACATCATCACAACTGAGACTTACATTTTTCAGAATTAGATTCACATTATATATTTCAGGGGTAGTTAAGGATCTGTGAGCAACCTGGTTTTAGTAAGGGAGGCTCACATTTCACTGAGTCAGGTGTAAAAAGCACATTTAGAGAAAATTATTTGCTTTGACCATGTAAATCCAATTGCCTTAACATTCTTGCAATAAATAACATATTTTTTAGCACTCTAAAAATGTAAAAGGTAGCTATTGCATGGCTACAATTTATAACATTCACTTTGCCTTGGCAGACTAGACCAAACTATTTTAATAGTACAACACAGTAGCAAACTAAGAAACAAAACCAACACAACTCATCCACCTAAGTGTTCATCTTTTTCAAAATAATTAAATCACCCACGCAATATTCTATGACCAGTCCGTCTCCGGTGGTTAATTACTTGTGTTAATGTGATGAGATTTTTGTGCAAAATTATTTGTCAGATTTACACTTATAGCATTTTAGTGACTTACAAATATATAACCTACACAAAGCCCACAAAGTGACTGTTTAGCTGGGACAAAATATTGTAATTGGACTGACTGGAAACTTGGAAATTGCAGTAACCTTGGGTTAACACGATTTTAAAACTTTTTCACGAACACAAAGAGGAGCATGCGCACACTGTTTAGTTACATTTTGGTATCGACAAACTGCTCCTTCACTGGTATTGTAAGAAACATGAAGAATGCCACTGTAAATGGGGCACACTGGTCAGCTAACTGAATGAAACATAACATAAGTACAGTTAAAATAACACTCTTCTCTGAAGATACCACATTATTTGCACCTGGTATCTGAATAAGAACTTGGAAGGTTTATAGTGTGTTAATGCAGGGTCTTACCTTTTTAGCAAGCTGTGTTAGAGGTTTAGTTCCAGCTAAGTCTGTGAACCAATTATTGATAGAGCTCTGCGACCTTGCAGTAACAAGCCAGAAATTATCCTTTTGGTTGACCTGTGGCTTGCGTTTGCCGGTGTCTGGAAAAGTGTTGTAGCGCAGCTTCTCAGCAATGATGCTACTGAAGTTTGAACTGATCTGTAAAACATTGACGTATAGACAGCATCACACAGAGTAGTATCATGATGACTGTAAAAATAAGAAACCTGCATCAAATATTACCTTTGAAGGATTGAAGTTAACATTTTTGGCACTGCCATGTTCATCGCCAGACACAGCCGGCTGATTATTGAAACCTTGCTTCACATTCAATGCAGTCAATTCATCCTGAAAAGACAGTATGAATTCACAATTAACACAAGCGTTGAACAGTATTGCCAAACTCTTGATTAACAACTTCATGAAAAAACAACCAATTTATATTATTTCAATTTTTGCATCAGCAAATGGTGAGTGAGTCAATTTTAGAGTCACTGGGTTTATCTTAACGGGTATCAGCCAAGTCTCCCTTGATATCTGCAAACTTGAACAAGACAGTTATGAGATTGTGCGGGTTTTACATTTTTATCAACAGATTTTCAATTCATGCCAGATCAGGATTAAAGAGCAGTACAAAACTAGGACAAGGTGCTGCGTCTTAAATTTTAATAGTTCATTTTAGATATGAGGACAGATTGAATGATGCAGTTTAGCCTGCTCACAAACAATTGATGTAAGTCGTCACGCACAACCCAAAATGCTACGCATACTATTTTCCCTTATGAAACAAAATTCTTAATGCAGATGGCCGTTACACGCTGAACGTCTTGAGAGATTTCGCCTTGAGCAGAGCACATCCGGATGGAAAGCGAACTGGTTGTTTTTCAAGCAGATGGGCGAGCTAGCTAACAAACTGACAACTAACCTAGGTACTGTTCATTGTTATTGCTAGGCCTGAATCGTCTGGAGAGCTTGCTACACGAGCTAGCTAAGTGTCGCCAGGATAGCTTTTGAGCTAAAATGTAATCCTCTAAATTGTCTTCATGACCCTGTGTGCACAAGGTAAATTCTGACCTCCTTTTGCTTTGGATCTTGCGGATAAACGTCTGGAGGACCGAGTCGGGGCCGCTTTAATGGCCGGTGTTCGTAACTTAGGATCCCGAAGGCAGCCATCATCCAGCGGCATCACAGCCTATGCTTTTCCTCCCCCCAGCACCCTGAACCGACTGCAACACACTTCCGCAGGTCTTTCCACTCAAAACTTCAAAATAAAAGTCGCTAAGGTGCTGAATTTTCACCAGATTGTTTCATTTAGTGCGATTTATTTCAAACACAGATTCTAAATGTGTGATTTTAACGAATGTAAAGACAAAGTGGAAATCTTCTTTCAATTCTTTCGAAATGTAAAACAAATACAATTCTAAAGTACCGTTACCTTGGAATTGTCAGTTACATTCCTTGGTAAAGAATAGCCCCATCCTCCTAAAATTACTTTAATTAAGATGATTTCCGATCCAGACCAAGATTGATAACTGTAAGCACAACATAGAAGCTGTCGCAGTTACTGCTGCACAGTACAGGGAAATAAGATGTCGCCGACTGGATATTGTTTTGGTACTATACGGGGAAAAATAAATAAAATGAATGACCACTAACCATCAAAGGCTTTATCACCAGGTGGGAATTAAAAAAATAAAATAATAAAATTTAAAAAAAATTTTTTTTTTAAAATATATATATAGATAGATAGATAGATAGATAGATAGATAGATAGATAGATAGATAGATAGATAGATGGATAGATGGATAGATATATGTTTGTGCTTTTTTACAGTGTCAAAGACTTTACTTACATGTATAAATATACATTAAAAGTCACAACCGTCCGATGGAAAGAAAGTCCGATGGAATGAACAAGAGCTTGTAGATATAGATGTATAACTACTAATCTAATCTCTGCATGATGAATGTAGCAAGAGTCGAAATGTAAAAAAGTAGTATGCATCACATTATCCTTTTGGCTTTTCCCTTCAGGAGTCGCCACAGCGAACCAGCCTCCATCCATTTAACCCTATTTTCTGTATTCAATTCTCTCACACCAACTAACTTCATGTCCTCTTTCACTACATCCAGAAATTACCTCTTCGGCCCTCCTCTCGACTTCCTGCTTGGCAGTTCCAAACTCAGCATCCCTCTACCGATGTACATCACCACCGTCTTGTACAACCTTCCTTTCATTCTCGCTGATACTCACACCACATCACACCTGACACTTTTGTCCCCATTCCAACCTGCCCGTTTTTCTTCACCTCTTTTCCACTCTCTGTTGCTCCAGACGTCTGACCCGAGGTACTTAAAATCCTCATAAATGTATTCATAGAGAAATCATAGTCAAACACTGCTATTTGTCAGCAGACAGCCTGTTTTCTCAATCTTTAACTTCTCTGTTAAGATGAAAACAACACCACACATCATTATGGTTTCCAGGTCATAGTATTTTTTGGTTCTGGCTCTGCACAATGTTTTGGGGTGTTTTAAAGCCATTCTAGACACCAGCTATTCAAAAATACCAAATTAACATCTCGTGTTTTTTAAAAGGAGGTGCAGGGGGAACAAGAACAGCGAATTGTGTCCCAAAAATTTAGATTACTTCAATAACTTTTATTCTAAACATTTCAGAGATGGATGGCATAGTGAATAAACTAACTGCAGCTTCAAAAAAATCCAATAAAGAATTTTTTATTTATATTAACAAATCAAAATTTACACACACACACACACACACACACACACACACACACACACACACACACACACATATATATATACACACACATTGTTCTATTACAATGTCAGTGTACAAAGGCAATCTTCAAAATGCATCAATGCAACAGAAAGATATTGCACTCTTTATTGATTGTTGAGCATAGCAATGATTATAAGGCACATGATTACAATCCTCACTTTTCTGAAGACACATCGTGATGCATAAATTTTTATATCAGCTTTCTTGAATACAATCACTGGACATGTGAAAACAACTGAATTAACATATTATTTTACATAAAAATTACGTTGTTGGTACATACAATAACAACAGTGTAATATAAGCATATATTAACTTCAGCATTACAGACTAAAACGAATCATGAGCTAATTTCAAAACAGCATTTAGTCTATACAAGCCTGCTCATGAACGTAAAACCTGAATATCTGGACAGCACTATGGCTTCAGGAATAATTTACTGACATTACTGTATCGTATATGTATCAAACCTGGAAGAAAATAAAAGGACAAAAAAATTACACAAAAAACAGGAAAAAAGTCTTAGACAGTACCTCTGTATGATGGTTACTTTAAAAAATGTATTAAATTATAATTATTGACACATTTGTTCTTACAATTGACCATATAAATATTACTATCACATATAAATATTGATCTTTAATTTTGTAAATTACTATATGTTATATAGGTTATGGATAAAGACTTTACTATACCTAAGATAAAAGCACCAAATGTTTTCCCATGTGTCTGCATGCAATATAAAGTGCTATTTTCAGAGTCATACGTCTGTTTGACTGACTTGTATGTAGTTAGGAGTTTGGGAAACAAGTTTTATGAGATGCTGGCAAAGAACAGGCAACTTTGACTTCTCTCATTGCATAGTAAGGTTTGCAGTTTCCCTCAGCAGTGTGGTCCCTGGGTCTTTGGTTTAGATACAAGCAGTAGTAGTTATTGCAAGAGCCTTTGCATTTCTCAGCAACGCATTCCTTTCACACGATGGCTGGACTAGGTTAATCACATTGTTGTGCAATTCATGTTTTCCTCAGAATACATTTTGATATCAGTGCGGACAGAACTCAGCGCCAGTGAGTTTTATCGGCTCTGGTTTTCTGACGCTTCGATCATGGCTCTGAATCTTGAGTTTTCATCAGACAGCAAGACAGCAGGATGATCGAACTCCAAAATCTATAAAGAATTGAAAAGTATTAAATTATGATTAGTGTCAGCATATAAAGTAACGGAATTCAGCTTCAATAAACTTGTAAAGAGATAAAGCAAATAACTTTTTATTTCAGCGGAAAAATTCTAACCAAAGTCATTCAAAGTTAAGATAAATGAGAAGTTTATTAAATTTTTTAAAGTTTGAAAATGTTATTATTCCCTTGTAGGAAATTGTTCTCTGCATTCAACCCGTCATAGATGAACAATGTGCTGTGGGCAGCTTGAGTGATGCCCAGAGAGCAGTTAAGGGTTTAGTCACTTGCGACACTTTGATAGGCTGGGAGCAGCTTCGGGACCTCTGTTAATTGAAATTAATTAATTAATTAATTAATTAATTTAAAAAAGATAGAAAAGACACACACACACACAAACATACACATATAAGTGTATATATACATATATACATACACACACATACATAATTTATATATAAATACATACATACATTCATACACATACATATATACATACACATATATGCACACACATACACACACACACATATATATATATCTATCTATATACATATAGATAGATAGATAGATATATACATATATACACACACACACATATATATATATATGTATATATATATAGGCAATTTGAGATTAGAGAAAACACAGCCAGCTTAGGGCCAGAATAAAAAGAAAATCAGACCTTACAAAAAATAAGCTGATTAGTCAATAGATAGAACAGAATAGGCGAGATAGAGTAGAAGGCGAGACAAAGAAATAAGTTTCTTTCTTAAGTTTGGCGATGAACTCTTCTTGAAAAAAACACTTGTTGGTGTTATGTTTAAAAGACGCTATTACAGACAACAAATGAGAAGAAACCAGAAAATGTGTACATTCGGGTGTGAGGAGTTAAATACAGGAGTAGAATTCCGAGTGGAACTGTTGCAGCACTGTCTCCATCACTAAGCCGCAAATGAAGGTTAACAGGGAGCCCAGCTTTCCTTATGCACCTATCAGATTTCATTCACCCTCTTACTCCAAACACTTAAGAATCCTTAATCAGGAAGGGTATTAACAGGGTAAATGGTTGACGTGTCCTGGGGATTCATGGTCAGTACATGCATCAAATGATAAGACCACAGACTTAAGTGTACTCTGTCTTATGTAACTCATCATCTCAGAGGGACCAATTCACACAAAAATCAGGTGTGGTTCGAATTGGCAAGAGGTTTTAGCCAGAGGCTAAATTGTGCTACATCCGTCAGGATGTATTAACACAACACATACCTGGCCAGCATCCAGCACCATGACCCTGTTGCAGCTCATCACAGTGTTGAGGCGATGGGCAATGATGAGGGTGGTGCAGTTCTGAAATTCGCAGCGAATGGTTTCCTGAATTAGACGGTCTGTCTCAGTGTCGATGGCTGCTGTTGCCTCATCCAATATGAGAATCTGACAAATGCAAAAGGATTATCGTACAGCACAAAACAATAGCAAATGTGATTAGAGACAATATTGTGAAATAAAATACATGTGTTTTGAAATTGTCTGCCTTTGTATATTGGACAGATTATCTTTACAATTGAACATGAAATCCAAAATGAATTAGCTAGTTACACTACACTACCACTAGGGGGCAGTGGTAGGCCATACATTGACACCTGTCAACTTAAGAGGCTGTCCTCTGCTTTCCAAAATGATTCCCTGAGCTATTACCATCATCATTTCAAACGATACTCTACATGTTAATGCAAACTACCAGCTTTATGCAATCAGCACCTTGCTGTTGCGCAGCAGTGCTCTGGCCACACAGAGTAGTTGTCGCTCTCCCACTGAGAAGTTTTCTCCATTCTCTGTTACCTCGGAGTGGAGGGAGTGAGGCAGCAGGCTCACCTGAGGAGACACAATCATACAGAGAAAAAAAATTCCATTGATGTCGATCTATCTTTTATTATTAATGTGTGCCTCTTGTGATATTAGTCAGATAAATAATAAAAAAGTAATTTTACTTCTTCATCTTTAATTATGATATTTAGTGGGTCTCCACTTATACTTCAATGTTCCCTAAATTAATCGGTGCAATGACGAAACAGCTTACCATGTCTTTAATATGTGTTTTCTCAAGAGCATTCCATATCTGCGAATCTGAGAATTGATCCCGTGGGTCTAAATTGGTCCTGTTGGGTGACATGTATAATTTTAAACTGGAATAACCATTTCAAACCAAATAGACAAACAGACAATTGAGTAAAATTCATTTAAACTCCTATCTCTGACTGAGTTCTTCACTCATTGACTGCAATAGTGACATTTGATTGCACGAGCAACTACATTTTCTGCTGATTTTGCGACGGGAGTGCCTGAAGATGAAGATTGTACAGGCTGAATATGATTCCACATTTACAGTACAGTATAGCACAGGATATTTTTGAAAGATTCAGAGAGCTGAGAGCAAAGAGATCAAGAAAAAATTAAGGGATTGGGGAACAAAATAATTATAAATACCAATTTACTTTGTATCCTGTTCAATTTACTTGAAAAAATGAGCTAGTAAAGCCATTTTGCAATTATGGAAAAAAAAATTCTTTGGATTACCTGACTGTACCAATGAAGAGCACAGGCTCTTGAGGAATAATGGCTAGCTTGCTCCGAAGGTCCTTCAGACCAAGCTTGGCAATATCAATTCCATCAATGACAATAGAGCCTCCAGTAAGCTCAGCAAGTCTGAAAAGAGCTACAGCCAAGGAGGACTTCCCTGTAGTGGAAAGATATCGCATGAACAAATGTCTGTATATGTTGGGAGAAATACGTCTCAAAACAGATGCTGTTAGCATTGGAAAAATAAAGGAGTCAATCTAACCTGATCCGGTGCGCCCCACAATGCCAATGGTCTCTTCCGGCAGGACCTTGAAGGACAGTTTCTTCAGCACAAGTGGCAGATCATCACGATAACACATCTCTACATCCTGGAAGGTGATCTCCCCCTGCTGAGGCCAGGAGGGGGCAGGAGCGGTTGCCTCAGGACTTTGTCGGGGTGCTTCACTCTCCAGACACTGAGATATGAAATAGTGACAATGTCTGCAACTTATTTGCTGTTATTTATTCTGTGTCAAAATTCAAGCTCTCAAATGTGACTTGCAGTGATTTTCTCTCTGTAAGCTTTTTGTGGTACTTAGGACAGAAAGTAAAAGTCAAGATGATTTGTGCTTTAGACTGCATAAAAACCACAATGAGACTCAACCTGCATCCTCTTTAACAGACACACAACAAGACACACAAGAGGCGCAAACCTGTCTGTTATTCAAGGTCGGTCTCTTAAGATGTTTGATTCCTATATAGTTAGCAGTTCTAGTTTATGTAACCACCTTCTTCACATAATCTACCTTCCCAATTGTGCCAGTCAATGCTCTTACCTTTATGTAATGATTAATCCTCTCTACTGATGTAAATCGAGCCTCTGTTTCTGTCAGCAGCCTCACTGTAAACTGAAATAAGCCGGTCAGCTGCAGGAGAAAGAAATTGGTGAAAAAGTGAAAGATTAATGAAAAATAATATAACATCAATTACTGAAAAGCATTCAGTATTTATATCTTCATTCATTCAATGAACAAGCAGGAAAATGTCCTGAGATAACAAACTGATGGGGATAGTTTTGTTGATGTGCCTCATGTGCAAACTAGTGAGCTGATGATGAAGGAACATACCTATCATGGAACATACCCTTCTTTCATACGTGCACTGTTAACCTGAACATATCTCTATTTGATAATGCAAAATGTTGCGGCTGTTTAGAGCACACATTTAATGGACTTTACTCCATCAGGTCCCCTGTTCATCAAGTCTTTGTTGTATCAACTGAGGGCATATGTGTCTAAGTTTGGTCAATGTCCTAAATTCATGGAAAACAAGCAAGCCCTTTGGTGACATATCTGTAGTGCCAGTGGCAAAACTAAAAAAAACAAAGCAATATACAAAATGGCCTTTAAAAATTCTTAATCGGGGAGACAAAATTAAGAAAGTTGTGTAAGAAAGGCCTAAAAAATCTGAATGGAAAGAAACTCTGCGATCAGTGGTTAAATTATGAACCACTTCAGCTAAACTAAAAAATATTTTCTCTTATGTCTATAGATGGTACACACATAAATCTCATTTTGTGGCCTGTGTGAAAAGGAGGGGGTCCTTTTTGATTTATATTGGAAAGCACTTCTTTTCAAAAGGTTATTTACGCACCTGAACAGCATAAGATATTGCTAGGCCTGCGTAGGCTGGAGGTATCTGCTTGTGCATGAAGACAATCAGAAGTGCTACAGCAGTGATAAGAGAGATGCTAATGAGGTCCAGGCGGACAGCCAGCCATCGCATTGCACAACTAAAGAGGTAGTTGGAGGCCTGGTTGGTGTCCAGCAATTCTTGATATCTGAAAAGAAGACATGCACATTCCATTTGATCAAGAAGAACTCTGTGAAGATTTGCAGGAGGGAAATGAGGTTAATCTTAATTGATGTGCTTTCTCATTTGGTTTATTTACCACCTGAGGAGCAAACTAAAAAAGGTGGGCAAAGATAATACAAAAATTAAACTTTATTGATGTATGTAAACTAATTAAACAGAAGATATAGAGGATCTCTGAGAGATATGGCTACACTCACCTCCGAAGAAAGTCATGTCTCCTTCCATACGCATGTATAGTAGAGAGCCCTTGAAGACTGCTGGTGATGTGAGAGGTGAAGGGTGATTGGCTGATGTTTTCCAAGCGCTTAAGTTCACGAATCAAGCGTCTGAAATTAAATGAACAAATCATTAGTCTAGCCAAACAACTATCAATCGAAAATGATAAATTCTTGTTTTAAGTGACCTCAACAAATTGGTATGACAGATCTAAGAAGAATCATATATTACACCTAACAGCTTAATTAATGTCAAGAAATTATTCAATTACAAACATCACGTCATCTCCAGCTGCAATTCTGGGTGAAATGAAATGATGACATGGTGGGCAAAAAAAGATAAAGTTCATAGCACAGCATTATGTTTACATAACGTCATGAGCATCATTGTACTTTGCAACTAGAGACACTAGTCTACTTGTCTGCATGGTAGTGTGAGTAAGCTTTATTGACAAAGGTGGGGCATCTTTCTACTTTTAGACACTGAAAAAGAATGGATGGTGCAAGCAAATTACAAATCACCTGTGAATCATTTGGTTTTCTCATAAATGCTTTGAAGAGAGAGGGATAGAAACATAACAATTCCTTGCTTCAAGGCAGTGATCGAGACAAACATGTTTATGCCCAGGGCAGTTTTATTCAAAATTCAATAAAGGCTGCATTAGAAGTAGATAATTTCAATGCGAGCTCCAGTTTGATTTAAGATCCATACATATCCTTGGACAATGTGATTTTGTAAGATACATTAGCTCCCTTTAATCAGGATCACAGTGTGGTATGTGATACAATCTTTTTTTAATTAAATCTCATTTACTGACTTAGCTCGTACTGAAAGTCAAAGTTAAGCACAGAAACACACTGATGGCCAGTTTTTTTTTAAACCATCTATAACAACATATAGTGAAAGTTAGTTTATATTTCACTAGCATGTATGATAATTGCTGATACCACAAAGATTGCCCTCATCACCAGTTGTTTTGTTTTTGTCAAATTACCAGCCGATTATTGCATGTTCTATGTCGATGTCCTATCAAAGATAAAGAGAACAAAAAGCTGAAGTGGTAGGACATTGACTATTCTCAAAGAAGATAACTGCACTTCTCTGAAGAAATTACGTACTCATTGGAGAAAAAGGTAGTGTCCATACCAGGAAATATGATTATGGTATTTGAACCAACTTCATGAGGAAAAAAGGAATCTATGAATTATGAAAAACAATAATTCTTTTGTTCCTTTCCTCCTGGCTGCTGAAATGCACATAGCTTTAACTGTGCAACATTATCACCTACGTATACTGAAATTTGTAAAAGCCCAAAGTTGCCAACAACTAGAAATGCCCTGTTTAACGAGTAAGTCATTATGGCAATTTGATGACCAGTGGTAGCCTGGGAGAATTGACAGAAGAAATGACATTTTTATTAATTTGTGTATTTTGGTCAGCCATCAACTACGGGTTGAGCTGCAGAACTAAGACCTATGTTTGCAGAAATAAGACCTATTTTGAAATGTAATTAATTCTTAACAAGTTACCACATTAAAGAGAGCCAAAAATCTCTCAATATTAGCCATAACTACATTTATGATAAGAAAGTGTTGATAGTCTGACCTGGAGACATGGTTGACAATCCAGAGGAAGGCCCCGAGGGGAAAGATCGAGATCAGAAACCAGGGAAAGACTATTCCAACCATTCCCAGGCAAAACAGCACCAGGGTAAGGTTCTGTAGCAGCATTTCAGCTTGCATGGTGAGACGTACGTCCACTTTGTGAGGATGACAGAAAGCTCATGAGACACACTTCACACTGCAGGTTAAATCTCTCTATTATTTTAAATGTATCATTGTCTCAGTGTTCTTAAGTGTCATTTTCTCAAGAAAACATGGTAAAACATAATAGTTTCAAAAAGTATTACACTCAAATACAAAACAACCATCATAATCAACTGAGACACCAGTGAAGTGGATCAGAGAGCCACTCACTGGGGAGAATGCACCATGTCAAATCACACTCTGTATTGGCAATGCACCTTGTCAACCAGTTTGACTTCATCGAGTGAGTGCTCTCTTGGGGTAAAGGTTCAGAGTCAAAATAAATCAAGCCTCACCCTCATCCATGTCTCTAGAGAAGCGCGTCAGAATACGACCCAGAGGTGTTGTGTCAAAAAAGTGCATAGGGCTGAGGAGGAGGTGGCAAAACAGCTTGTCATGGAGTGCGGAAGCAGCCTTCACTGTGCACTGTCAAGACAAACACCACCTGTGTTTGAACATGAGATCTGACACTTCAAAACGAACAACTTGCAAAGAACATATGGAAACAATCTTTGCTTGGATAAACACATTCTTTGATTGAAGCCCTCTCTCAACAGGCTCAGACAATGAATACAGTGACAGTCGTATGTTATTTATTTAACCACATGAGCAGTGTGGGTGGTTGTTATTTTCCAGCACAAGACAAGCTGCCAAATATTCATTAATAATGAGTTTATCAGAGGCTTACATAAAGGTCAGGAACTTGTGTGCTAGAGACATTTCACTGATTGGACAGAAATTACTTGTGGCAGGAGAGAACAAATTAATTCTATTAATGGAATATTCAACACTCCGAAAGATCTCGTCATAGCTAGGGGTGAAAAAAAAAAATTAACCATCTTAAAAAATTAGCAATTTCAAGTTGCACACATTAACATGGGGACTTAACCTCTGTAATGCAGTGTCAGGACAGGTTAGTTGGAAAAAGAGGACACACACCCAAAGGGGTACTGATGTACTTGCCACACACATAAATTGCCAATATCAGTGTTTGAGTCATGATGGTTGAAAACTACATGGAAAATTACACAACATAACCTGAACTATGGATGCCAGAATACATAACAAATGAAACAATAAGAGATGCCTTTTTAGATGCCTCAGTCACATTATCAGTAAAACAGTTGTAAATTACTTACTGTTACAAACACCAGACCCCTTATCGTCTTCAAAAATAAAGCAGCTCCCATTGAGATGACATAAACCACTGAATAGTATCGAATGTGAGGGTTGTGCCTCATGCTGTTGCTTGTCGTTGTTTCATTCAAGATTAATGATGTGTTCTAAGGGCAGAGCGAATGACAAATTACAAAATGTGGAAAAAAACAAACCAATTTCATGTCTACTTTCGTGAATTTGTATTCAAATAAATCATGAAAAGCACAATTTGGCAAACTAGGGGTACATGAAAATCAGTCAGTATGATGATGTTTTATATTCAAAGCACATTTTTCAGTAACAGTCATCTTCTGCTTTGCTGCACATCTGTTTCCTTACTTCTCATGCTTCCTTTTTAATTAAATGTACCATGTTGCAGTTGCTTTTTAAAAGCTGATTAATTCTCAGTCCTCCGCAACAGTATTGTTGTTATTTTACTTTTGGGAGCTAAGTCCACATAAAAAAAAAAAAACAGCCTTTTACTGTGAATAATGATCCTTTCCAACTCACCCCACTACCCTGCTTGATCCAGTGGCTCAACCACCAGTTACTGAAGGCTATGCTGCCTGTGGTGGTGAGGAAGAAGAAAATGTTAATGATGAAGACAAGTAGACCTCCGGCTGCTTTGATGTAGGCCCCATACACGGATAATGCAACTGCACCGGATCCTTTCTCTTCAGGTTTCATCAGTTTTTCTAAATACATGAAAGAAAAACAGAAACCAGACGTACATACATGTAAACCTTTGTTTGACAAGTAAAAATTCAGTGTTTATGTGAAGCAAATCGGTAGGGTCTTTACCTCCTTTTCCACTATCAGTGCTGTTTTTGACTTTGGTCATATCAACAATATCAACAACCTCTTCTGGATTTGCCCTTTGTTGTTTATTTTTGAGATTCTTTTTAAAAAGATTCTACAGGAAAAACAAACATAAGAATAACATACATTTTTAGTGCCTTGAAGTGCCCTTTAGTGCCATACAAACCCCGAACAAAAAATTCAAACTAAGACAGGTTCTTCAGCAGCTCAACAGAAAATCAATCCACTCACAATAATGGGAGCCCTGATAAGCAATGTGGTTTCAGAGCATTAGATCTAGCTTTCTGAGCTTTTGCCTCTTACTATTATATTATAAGCTATTTTAAAGCGAGAAATAATATACGTCTCTCCTACTTCAATGAGCTGGTCTATAAGGCCTCTAGCTTTACCTCTTGCTCCATGCTTTTGTATAGGGTGGCATAGTCACGCTCTTTACCCATGAGCTGAGCATGAGTGCCATGCTCAGCTATTTCACCATCCTTCATCAAAATAATGTCATCACACTCTGACAGGTACTGAAAAATAAAGCACATTAATTCTTGAATCCAAATATACAGTGGAGTGAGGACAATAAAATGCATGCTGATTGCAAAGTACTGAAGCTTAAGTAAATTTGAATCTGACCTGCATCTGGTGGGTTACAAAGAGCACCGTTTTTCCTTTGGCAGCACCCCTTATTGCTTTATTAAAGACAATGGAACCCACGCATGCATCAACAGCACTGAGAGGGTCATCTAAAAGAAGGATGGGACGCTCACTGTAAAGTGCACGTGCCAAACTAATTCTCTGGCGTTGTCCCCCACTTAGGTTTGCACCTCTCTCTCCAATCTAGGATGAAAACATTGTTCTCTCATATTGAAGATTGTTTTGCTACCATTGGACTGCATTTTGAGCAGAAACAGCACAAATTTATCACCACACAAGACATAATAGTATTTTGAAAAAATAAGACATGACAGATACCTCTGTCATGTCTCCATATGGCAACTTTGTAAGATCATGAAGAAGACAGCAGGCATCTAAGACAGCACTGTATCTGATGGCAAAATAAAAATGTAGAATTAGGGATCAACCATATCAACTTTAATTGGTTTTCTTCACAAAACATTATTATAAAATAAAACATACTTGTCTTGTTCAAACTCATTCCCAAAGACAATGTTTTCCTTCAGTGAGTCATTCAGGATCCAGGCTTGTTGTGACACAAAAGCAAAACTACCACTGGCAGCAACATTTCCTTCTAAAAGGGTCATCTGTGACATCAGAGGTTACAAGCAGATGTACATTTGAGGTTTACTTTTTCATGTTTCAGATCATTATGGCATTAAGACTTAAAGCACAGAGACCAGCTATTCTGGCTTTTGCTCAATACTTATTCAGCTTAAATAAGACATTTAAACTAAACTAAGTTAATATAGTCCATTTCTTACCTGCCCCAAAAGAGCAGACAGGAGAGAGCTCTTACCACTCCCAACACCTCCACAGATCCCAACCAGAGCACCCTTGAAAAAAAACAGGGTTTTTAGAAATTAGATTAAACACCAAACATATTAATTTATCTCTTTAAAGAATAAAAAAATAACAAATCTATTTTTTTTTACTTTAGATACCTTCTTAATATGGATGTTAATGTGATGCAGGGTCTTGTGCAGGGGAGGTCTTATACTTTGTGTGGAAGAAATTGTGCTTTGTGGACTCTCCTGCTCCATATTAGTGAGGAGACTTTGAGCATTTGGGCCTTCCTTGCTTTCCTTGCCGTCCTCTGTGGAAATATAGAGGCTAAGTTTCTCCCTGCGCAGCACATGCTTCATCCCTCCTCTCTTAAATGGCTTCTTAGGAGGTGGGTTTGCATTTGCAGTGGGCAACCGAGCCTTTTCCCAAGCTAACGTGGCGTCCTGAAATTCCACTGCATTGTTAGGATCCTCCATTTTGTTCAAAACAACCTCTCTGTCATCCATCATGAATAGCCTCTGTGGAGAAAATCAAGAGAAGTTACATTATCCACGCACCATGAAATACATCAACAATTTTTTAAATTTGTATCTGTTTACAATCACATGCGTATTGGTTTGAAGGACACGGACAATTATGAACTATAGTGCCCAATGTTTATATGACATGTTACAAAGTGCAAGCACTTGAAACTGTCAGCATCAGTGAGTCTAATGATCAAAGTCACATAATACCAGTGACTGTCTTGCAAGGTCCAGTGAAATACATTTCCTTGAGCTTAAAGGGTTTCAACACAGAATTAATTTTTCCCTTTGGTGCATCCACTGTTTGCTCACTTAATCCTCGCTGGCTCTATGAATATATGTCTCAGTAATATGCAACTTTTATCATGTTTGGAATATGTCTAAATGTAAGTATGTGGTATGAATATGTGGTTGGAGAATCTACAGGAGCACACTGGAACTGACTTGAAGCAGATGAGGGGACTCAATTCAATACTGTATGTGTAAGTTTACCTTTGTAAAGTTGAATAAGTGATAAGGATATATAGTTAGATAAGGGATCAGGTGATTGGTCTTATATTTATACAAAAGTACTTTTTGAATTATTAAAACAGGGGTTATGTCTACATTTCTTTAAAACACCGACATGCTGTATGGCAATTAATAGCTCTCTCATTCGTGTTTCATATTTTTTTTGGATCTATGTCTCGGTTACTTCAATATTTCCTTTTTTTCTAAATCCATAAAAATCAAACCACAGAAGTGAAAATAAAAACGTATGGTGAATACAGCAGGACAGGTTGTTGATGACAGACAGCAAAATAGAGGAGGAGATAACCATATTAAGAAGCAAATTTAAGCACAGTTGGGCTGTTACTTTTCTTCCTCCAACTTTATATGCCATGCTGCACTCAATGCAAACAAGAAAAAAAATCAGAACTATGTATTCACAATGTCTGCTGATACTCTGCTGTGAATATCACACCATGATGCTATTCATGCAATGCATCAAAGAAACTTTCACATGGCTGGTGGCATCATGTACTTCTTTTTCTGGATTACACTTGTTGCTGTGTTTTATGGCAAAAGCAAATGCACTCTCAAGTGTAAAAGAGGAAGTTGTCAATGCTGGTGACGGTTCATTTCATATGTTTCCAAAGCTAAATTTCCTTATTCCAGCAAAAAAAGGTAAGCTTTACAAAATTCAGTGACTGCATAGTACCACTATTGGCACTTAAGAAAATTGACAACTCTAGTGGTCAGCACAGAGCACAGAATCCATACTGCAGGACAAAGCGATATTGGGGAAATTCTATATAATTGCTCTACCTATGCAAGTAAATACATATTGTATCTGAATACTCATATCAGTTAATATGGGCTACTGAATTTCTTTTGTATCAAAAACTATAAAAACGGATTTGGGGGTATAATGGCAGACTTCTCTTGACATCTCACCTGAAATCTTTTGATTGCCACAGCTGCCTCTGACAGAGACCTAACAGCCAGTGGTGTGACCTTCAGGGCAAAGGTCATGGAGTTAAAAACAGCAACCACAGTGAAGGCCTGATTAAGGGGAAAGAGAAAGTTGTAGAGGTTATTAACAATGTTTTCTTTGCGCAAACACATTTCTTGGGATGTAGAAACACTTCTAAAAACCTGTTGTCAATCGGGAAACTATGCTTTTGATTTATCTACAAAATGGTCAGTGATATACTGTAGTAGGTAATGGGTACGTCAGTATAAATACCTGAGCTGCAGTAAGATCATAGCCCATGGCCATGTGCAGGGTGAATGTGCACACACAAGCTATCACAACGACGATAGGTGCAACCCCGACTGTGAGGCTCTGGATAAACCCAGCTCTTTCAAGTATAACTCGCTCATTTGACCTCACCCCTGTTTAGAAAAAATAAACAAGAGACAGTAAAGAAAGGGTTAAATAACTTCCAAAGAGTTATTCAGTGAGCATTTGGTTAATAAAAACATCCATCAAAAAGCAGAAATTGACAATTAAGGGAGAACATATGGGCCCTATACCTATACCATACATGGGCTTGACACGAATAACAGCCAAAGTCTAATGTCCATATCCCCCTTCTCTGATAAGTTAACCTCTCAGATACAAATGTTTTTTGCTTTATTCACTTAGTCAACAACTAAAAGTTTAAACATGGCAAAGCTTGTGCATGTTCAATTCTTGTAATCTTTAATCTTAAACTCTGTGACTTCCCTTTGATATTATCCCTTACAGGATCCCCTATGACTTCCGTGTGAAATAAAAGCAAAAGACAGCAGTATAGATGAGAAACATTGTCATCAACAATTCAGCTGTATCAGACATGCTGGCAATTAAGTTGAATAACAACAACAATAAATATATTTATAGAACAGTTTCTAACAAAGTGCTGTACAAGTGAGAATGCCACTAAATTGTCACTGTCATAAGTAATCATTTGTTAGCAGAGTAACAAGCCCCATCAGGCTACTTTAAATTTTAAACATACAGCAAGGGCCTCATGAGGAAACGCCATTGCCTATTAATGGTGCAGTTATGATAGTCATTCAAGGTATCATAAGGCCCAAAACACCTTGGAAATTAACCTTGAGGTCAAGGCATTGTAATTGCTCTGAGTTAGAGAATGGCAGAAGGCAAGACTTTAACAGAACAAGCTGGGGATGGCAGAACTATAGTTAGGATTTTCTTTCCAGCTCACAGAGAGGATAAGTCAATTTCCAATTGATAAAACTACTTTTCAGTAAGTCATTTAAATGAAAGTGATTTTTACTTACAGTTGTATGCAGTTAATTAATACTGTACAATTGTACTAAAGGAAATCTTCATGGATTTGACAAATATCAGAAAATGAAACCAGAAAAAGTGTGTAAGGAAATATCATCATCATGAAGCCATCACGATTCAGTGACTCACTATGGATGTTTTGAGCAAAGGCATCTTCCCAACAATACATCTTGATAAACTTTATGCAGCCTAAGATCTCGTTCATCAGACGCACGCGCTGGTCAGTCACTGTCACACACTTCTTGCGGAAATATGCCGTCAGCCTGGATGCAAGCATCTGTCCAGACGGGAACAGAGGAAATGATGACAACAGAAATAAGTGGAAGAAGAGGAAATGAAAGCAGACACAATCACATTAGCTGTGCTTCAGGTCTTAGTATGGGTCCCGAGGGAAGAATGCCTTTAACATCAAAAACAGGCTCTCCAGTAGTCTGGCTCTGATGTTCACTGAGTGTAATTTAGAAAATCTGCTACAGTAAGAGAAAGAAGCCAAAAGCTAGCCAAAAACAGCTCGGTGTACACCCAAATGGCCCTAATAGACTAGATTCACTCATAAGTCTTCAATCACAATAGCCATAAATATTCTGAAATCAAGAATGTCACTGTGTGTTTCCCTGTATGTGTGAAAAAAATGGATAAATAACGAAATAATTACAGCATACTCTACTTCACATATGAGCAACTGCTGCAACCTCTTGCTACTTCCTGTACGTCATTGCCACACAAGTTACAAAGGAAATCTTACCATGGCAGGATAGAAGATTATGAAAATGGCTGATCCCATCAGGGCAGTGGGACCCAAGAAGTAGGCAGTATAGGCCAAACCCAGTAATCCCACCAGGGGCCCTCCAGCCAGCAGGCAGCCCACTGAAACCGCTTCATAAAGTCTCTGGCCATCACTGGAGCAAATGTTGATCAACTAGATGTATACAATGTGGGAGAAAAAAATGTGTATTACAGAAAATTTATGATGAAGAAAAGCAATATTTTCAAAAATGACTTGAACAGTAAGACCATTAACAGAAATACAATTGTGCTTGTTCAATCTTATCTACTTGTACAATGATTCCTGTTAAGCTGAGAAAACCTCCCCTCCCTACGGCTATGGGATTTAGGAATTGATTCTTTGAGGGTAGAAATTAATTTCATCTCACTCATCAGCCCGTGATACCCTGCCGAGAGGGAACATGTATTCTATTTGGAAAAGAGCCCCCTCCTGCACAATATCACCTACCTCGCCTGGACTGATGTCTTTAGTGCTGCGAAGATGCAGAATCTTTTGAAAGGCAAATGTAAGAGCTGCCCCACGGAGACGTGCAGCTGTCCTGTAGTTGACGGCCCACATGAGAGCCAAAGACCAGGAGCGCACCAGTTCCATGAGGAAGATCCCAGCCACCAGAGACAGTCCATAGGGCAAGTAACTTTCGGAGCTCTGGGAATATTCCAGTAAAGCTCGAACCAAGACAGCCTGAAAGTACAAAGAGGAGGCAGAGGGTAAAAGACAATGAATGAAGGGTAAAAGGAAAGAATTGCACAGGACATGAAATGAAATGAAATGAAAAA
Source organism: Fistularia tabacaria (assembly GCA_901007705.1). Classification (NCBI taxonomy): domain Eukaryota; kingdom Metazoa; phylum Chordata; class Actinopteri; order Syngnathiformes; family Fistulariidae; genus Fistularia; species Fistularia tabacaria. The sequence goes on from CAAKHD010012119.1 coordinate 57,102, forward strand.
AGAAACATACAGACAAAAATGCCTTAAGATGATGATTAACAGGAAAAAACAATGAAAAATGAATGAATGTGAAAAGAAATGGCTAAAATGTAGTAAATAATAGACATGAGTATAAGAAAGGGCTTGGATAAGAAAGATAAAAAGATGGGGTAATAAATTAAGGATATGCACTAGTTTAGTAAAAAAAATTAAAGGCGGCATTTGTGAATAATTAAGGAGCCATTCTTGGATAACACGAGAAGATGTTGATGACTAAAGGTTTAATTATCACTGACACCAATAAATGAGGTTCATTGGTATGACATGCAGCGATCATACTAAACCAAAGTGAAAACACCTGTCATCTAAACTGTCATATGATTGTTGTGGAAAAACTGCTGGGAGAATACAGGTTTGCTTTTTACAGCACGACTGTCAATGAATGCACTGAACAAACTGGCCAGAAATGTGGACAAATTATTGCGTAAGACTTAAATCCAGTTAATGCTATTTGTTGTGAGTAGTACCAGACACCGTGTACATGTTAGACAAAAAGAAACAGCTTATTGCACATGGAACCCACATTACAGACAAACCTGCAGTTTCTATTCAGGTAGAGGTAATTGTCTCCACTTTATCATAGAAACTTTCAAATATGTGCAATGTCATATTTAATGAAAGTGACAGAATTTATAGTGATAGTCAAACAAAAAAGAAAAAAGTAAAAATGGGGTTCTCGTTTCTTTACACCAAAGCATGACCAAGGGCAAATCAGCTAATCTCTGGCATTAATATGGGTTTCACAATCTAAGGCTGTGTAATCTCCCAGAATGTTTTCATTTCAATTTCCAGACCAGCGTGAAATGGGATAAAGTGATTTTTAGAAAATACACCGGGTATGTCATGACAGCAACCAAGCTGAAAGACATACTAGCCAAATCAGCAACATATAAAAGGGAAAGGTGAATTTGGATGGTACTCACGGGCCCAATAAAGCCTGCCACCATTGTGAGGAGGAGGGAAAAGATCGCCACCAGCATGCGGGTCTGGCAGAACCTCCAAAACACTCTTGTCAGGGATGCCCCTTCTCGTCCTCGTATTTTTAGCTCATCATGCCACAAAGATGTGAGCCTTGAACATTCAGTAGGGGAGACAAGCCACAAAAATTATGAGATTTTTTTTTTCTTTTTTTATACTTTCATGTATGAAGAGGTAAAGTTAAATCTGAAAGTGTTCTATTGAGCATCTTATTGTTTGTAAACTTATTTCAGTTTACATTAGTCGAATTAGGAGTTTAAATGCTTACTCTAGGTATTACTTTCTTGCTTACCTTAATCTGAGGCAAAGAAACAAATTGCATGTCAAATTCAAAATTGGTGAATGGCAAAACGATCACAACAAGTATTACTTTTGTTAAGTTATTTTCCTAAAAGTAGTAGATCAACAATGGTGCTCTTTCATTTAACAGTCTGCTAAAAATTACAATGAGTGCACAGACTAGTGAGCAGTACATTAAAAATGTTGCTTCTTCCATTTAACAGACTGCTAAAAAGTACAATGAGAGTACATACTACTGAGCAATAACCAAAATTGAAAACCCCAAAAGAGAAATTACAGCAACTAGGCTAATGATAATAGTGGACTAAATGAAGGTGACATACAATTTACATTTTTCATGAATGATGCATCATATAATTCGACTTAGAAACCTATTACCAAAAATATTGAAGATTTTCTAATGTACTTTCATAGCTGTATAATGCTCCTTGATGAGATGAAAATGTCTTGTACACAAATGCATCATTGCTAATGACTCCATAAAGCAGGAACATCACAGCTGCGGAAAGTAATTTACGCCCTAATGACGTTCTAAAAAAATGTCAAAGATAGACAGAACATTAAACCAACTAGACCCTCATTAGTCCATTGATTACTACTATAAGTCAAATGGCTTTGAATTTAAGAAACCAAAGCAGAAAAAGCTGCACGGAGCACATCTTGATTTGATATAAATGTAAGTGTAGAGAATAAATGACGAATCACCTCTTAAATTCCAGTCAAATTTCATTAACAGTCAAAACGTCTGAAAAATGAACAACGCAATAAAAGAATAGCCATGTCTGGAGCGTGCAGTTTTCCCTTGTTTTCTCTTTTCCCTTGCTTACACCCATTCTCCTTTCTGTTTGTATAATTTGGCTCATTTCCTGACCTAGATGCTGGGCAATATTTCAATATATATTCAATTTTATCTAGCTGTATTATTGTATCGCATACTATTTTGATAAATAATTTAAGCCTCTAAACACAGATGTTGATAACCGTTCAGGAAAAATCTTGGTTGGCATTTCTTTTCTTTTTTTCAGGGGATACCGCTTGGATACTTTGTATATGTGAACTTCAGATTTTCCTTTAAAAAAAAGTAGATAATGTGATCCATATCCTATAAAAGATTATTTCTGACTGCTTTTTTGTCACCCAACCAAGTCATCATGTGCCACTTATTGATTCATCACTCTCAGAAACTTCTTATTCTCAAATTGACCCCCTACTTGTCAAAAAAATTGTCAGCTCATCCAACAGATATTGTGCTACTTCCCAACACTCCCCTCTCCATGGCAGTCTATTTTCTAGCCTGCTCACCATTTGTGTCTCTTCCCGCAAATCAGACAACCAACAGCGCCCTAATTTCAACTAACCTCAAAGCAGACCCAGTATAGCATTTCACTCACATACCCATCAGTCCTGAAATAAATATCCATTTTCTTTGGTCTTTGCTCACTTCTGGGTTGACCTCACAAGCATGACTTTTGTCATTTTTAAATGTATAAAAATACAATTTTTCTATTATGAAATGTCTTTTCAAAGCCAATAATACAAAGCTATGCAAACTAAGGAATGCAAAAAGGGAGCATCAGTGAAACACAGTGGGATCTGGAAACATTTGATTATAAAAATGTCTCTGGTGCTCTTAGCAGCCACACATCTTAGTTTGCCAGATGGCAAGCTCAGCTGATGTTTTGAGAATGCGTTGGCTTGGACATCATATTCAAGGTTTGCACCTCGGCAGCATGAGGATGTGTCAACTCTCCCAGGTTGCATCTCCACCCCCCTCTTTGCCATCATCCCTGCTTTGCATCGGGGTTACATAACTGTTCATGCAATGTATACAGAATATGAAGGTCTCCATTCACAGTTGATTCAAGAGCACTTGTGTGCTGTAGCCTAGCCTAACCAATGTAAGAGTTTAAGATACCATTAATGCGTCCCCTATTTTTGCTCTTTACTGTTCAGAAAGCAGAGGTACATTCAAGTGAGAATGTCCTAAAATAGTACCCCTCCGGAGTAATGGAAAAAAATGTTTTTCTAGATTGCAAAAATGCTACAACCAAAAATTATAATCATACAATTAAGAGCTGTTCATTCAAAGAATTTTAAGTGTTTTGGTATAAGTTAAAAATCATGATCTACCCAAGCCTGGCCCTAAATGATGACTGGTAATATAGGAGACAAAATGTTCACAGGTAGAGGAGCTAATGACATATCCACAGAGGACATGCACAACACTCTCAGAGTAATCTCTAATCCCTGTTATTCTTAGAGACTTCCAAGGACATCCTTAACACATCACAACCCTCCTGGGTTGCTAAGGGTGTTCATCAATTCATTCTCACTGTGAAGACTAATCTCATGTAAGCATTTTGATGGAGTAATATCACACAAATTGGCATACTGAAAATAAGTCCTTTCTTTTGTCCCTCGACATTCCCACACAGTGTGTTCTCTGACCAGCTTTATCATCACATTCATCTTGCTCACAGATACTGCTAGGAAAGCAAATAAGGTTTCTAAAATCTATTAAAAAATAAAAGTCTTAGTGATCAAAGCTGTTCTAAAGTTACATTAAAGAAACCAGCAACTTCCCAGGTTGCATTCAGTATTTGTATTTCTTGTCTGTTTGGATTTCATTCCATTATAGCTGTAATTAGTGTTGCTTTGGCCAGGCCTCTATCATGAGGGGATATTTCATTCTGAAGGGAATTTGTCATTATATGAAGTCAGAAATTAATAAATCACATACATTATTTACACATTTTTTAAGCAACTGAGAATTGGAAAGGAAGGTTGTGTGTCAGGTGAGTCAAATCAAAATGCAGCATTCACTTAATTACTTTGACCCTTGGAACTGTTAATCAAACATTCCTATGAAAGAAACAACTACAATGACACCCCTCAAGATGTCCTGTTCATTGTGAATGTCATGGTGCTTATTCTTGGCATAAAGCAAATGACATATAGATGAAATAAGCATTAACTTAAAATAAAATGAATGAAAATGTAACAGGAATCCATTCTCTTATTGACACAGTATATTGTAAGTTTAATATCTTGTGTTAAGATGTTACTGTGAAAGGGCAAGAAACATCCACACAAACTTTTTTCCAGATTTAGTGTTTTGCTTTTGGAACTGCGACTTGCTACTTTTTCACACTCCAACTAAAATAACATTTTCTCAGTCCTATGAAATCTTAACAGTTGCAGGTCACTATGCATAAAGTTTTCTATAGGGGCCGTAATGTGTGACAGATTTTTACAAGTTCAAATATCGCTTATATGATGGATATAATAGTTACAGAATAGTTTTCATCCTGTCTTATCCATGCCTTGATAGATTTGGAGAACAAGACATGTTACTGTTTTACAGAAGAGCAGGCAAAGGTGAAGGGGTGAGTTTAAGGACCCCTCATTCATTGGATTCTGACAGTCTGACCTTGTCTGTGTAAAACTAACATATACTGCACTGATGTCTTGCAACACATTCAGCAGTGAAATAATTATCTTGCATCAAAGTAATTCTCACGAGGCCAATTCGGAGTTGAGAGGTTAAGAAACAATTAGGCTAAAATGTTTAGTATTGCTCTGAGTATAATAAATATTCAATGTATAGCACATACAGAAATTACACAGAAAGCATCTGGTGGGGATCACTGAGAGGCACAATGGAATAATTCTACCCATGATATCTCTGGGAGGTTAACCTTGAAAAGGCCCCTAAGTTAGGAATCATTTCAGCTGTGCATGCTGTTTCGAATTTAAGATACTTGCTCAGTTATGGGAAAAGTCAGAAATTGATCATCTCAGTGAAGACTTGCTATGATGACAGAGAGAATCTGTGTATACTTCATAGAGTAGGTCCTTCTCATCAGACACAGGTCAGCTATTCCAGTGTTACCTCACCTCTGGCAGTTGATTTCAGAAGCTTCATGGCAAGACAGTCCCCAAACATCATCAACAGACAGGCTGGATTTCTGATAAGCCTTCGCTGCCAGCGGGGAGAGCCAGTGCAAAGTCATAAATGAGAAGAGGCCAGAGTTATCAACTGGGTGCTGATGTCTGGAAAAGAGGAGAAGACATGGGAATGGTTTAGTTGTCTAAAAGTGCAAGCACACACAAAGGTGCTATGTTGGTGGAGCATAACCACATAGGACACTGAGAATAAAGCACCGCCTTTGCTTGCCACTGTTGACACAAGGTGAATTCTGGCTCGTTGTGTTTGAACAGTAATTTTCACATTCTTCAGAGATACCTAACAGACCAGCAAAAAAAAAAAAAAAAAAGCTGAGTGCTATTTTATCAGTCAGCACATGGTGCTGTGACTGAGGGATAAGTTCCCATTTGTTATCAACTTTCAAACAGTCAACCCATTAGACAAGTGGTAAATACAGCAGGAGAGACCTCCAGCATTTATGTGCATCTTGAAGAGAGTGTTTGTCTATGAATGGACCAGCAAAGCAAATCTTGTGTTTAAGCTTGATGTCAGCTGGCTCATAGTCAATGCCGAGTTGTTTTTCTCTTGCAGGTTGAAAAGAATAGTTTTAAATTTCTGTTTGAATGTTGACATTCCTGGTAGGATACAGGTGTTGAAAAAATACAGCCTTGGACCTAATGAGCATTCACTTGCAAATTCAACATTCAGGTGGCATGTTTGGACAGTAAATGAAATTATTACACTTAATGAAATAAAACAGTAATTAGCAAGCAAAAGGTCTGGAGGGAGACAAAAAGGAAAGAAATGATACATTGTAATTTTGAGTATTTGGCTGCTCTGAAAAACTAGATATCACAGATATTTATGTGCACAGTCTGTGTGTTGTATATATGGTCTGCTCTTTCAACAGAAGAATGTAAGACTGGATTTAAGTTTCTAAGTGCAAATTTGTATAATTAGGAAAGAAGAGGAATTTAAAATACAGTCTTGTTTACTTTTGTGTTATCCTGAAGGGCTTCAAAAGCTGCAGGCTTTGCCTATAGCGACCTCTTCTCTTTGGCCCCCTTTCCACAGCTGCCACTGCTTCCTCTTCTTCTAGCAGTTGTAGCAGTTGCGGGGAGGAAAGTGGTAGGCCCTCCACCCGCCCAACTGCTTCCAGGGCATCAGGGAACATGGTAGATCTTCTGTTGTGAAAATAAATTGATTATGTTTGTGGAGTCAGCAATTTCAACTTTTCAGAAATTCACCCAAAAAATGTGAACTAGTTTCAGAGAAGAAGAGAAAAAAACATCAACCCAAAACATGTCGTTGCCTCCAATTTGTGCTTTTCAACATTGATTTCAGTGTTGTGATAATTCATTTTTGATTATCAATTTAACCGTCAACATCTAACAAAAGACACCACAGGCTGGGATTTACACTTTTTTTTTTAGATACGTCATTTTAAGTCTCTGTCAATGCAGCAAACAGTGAAAACCTGTGTCACTGTTCTGTTTTGATAATGTAGCTAGGTAGTATCAGACGAGCAATTATATTGATACACAAGTGGACTGGCTTTTGTTTAGACTGTGAAGCCATGACATTGTATTCCCTTATAACATCATAGCACAGTGTGGGGCTAGAGGTGGCTGTGGGCTGTTAAGGTCACTCACAATGTAGAACTGTAAAAAAAAAGAAAAAGGAAATGATGTCAAGCACTTAAGCTGATACTGTCACACTATTTGAGTAACCTTCTTCAATTTTTGTCTGAAACTACAGCATATTAATCGACAAATTTTCGCCCATTTAAAACATTAAGTGACATCTTCATTCACATGCAACAACCTGTTTGGATGATGGAAAAATCAAATAGAATTCTTTCATCAGTTATAGTTACAAGAAAGTAGTCTGAAGCTGAAATTTTAGAAACATTTGCAGCAAGATTCTAAATATTACAAGATGTTATCAGCAAATTATGTCGCCCTAAAACTTGAAAACTCAGAAAGGTGCAGTGTTTTGCTGAATCACCCTTTGAATACACACAGACCTGAGAAATCTCCTTGCTTGAGGTCATGCCCCCTCTCTGGCATACAGCATAAGTGCTTATCTATTTAAAGACAACCTGCCAGCAGCCCAAGGAGCTTGGGAGAAGACATCTGAGCAGCCACTTTGCCCACACACTGTCACTGAACCCCTCTGTGGCAAAGCTCTGTGACAAGGTCAGCCAGACTCAGTGTGAAGCTCAGATTGACTGCCCAGAAAATCTGGTCAATAATGGCGTTCGATACAGAGGACCCAGGAGGGTTAAGTGCGCAATCACATAGCAGGCACTAATACAAGAACATGTCGCGGTATATGTGTCAACAAATAGCCTTTTTAAGTACATGATGGGAACTGTGTGCTGTGGCTAAAAAAAAACATGAAAGGATACGTTGTATTTTCTTCTGCTTGCCTTGTGTCTGTATCATGTGAAGTATGTCATCTGGCTGTGAAGTTTGCAGATCTCTCTTAGCTAAACACTGCTTGCCATCCACAATAACTTAATAATCTTGTCTTGCGTGACAGGTAGAAATCAATAGTCCGCTGGACATGTTATGAACACTTAAATGTGAGGTTTTTCAGGTTTTCATTTTTCCCCTTTTGGTTTCATAGCAGCCTACACATCATAGTCAAGAGGTAAAGTCGAATTAACATGTGAAACAAACGTTAGCAAACGCAGGACCAATAGGGGTAAAAGTGTGGATAGGGCACACAAGAATTACTCTACCAAACCAAAAGGTGATAAAGGCTATGTGCTCTCCACAGCAGTTGAGTAGGGTTGAATAACTTCACATCACATAAAGAAATTATTTTGGTCAAATGGAGATTGTATTTGTCTCTGATCAATATCAACTTCAACCCTGTCTGATAACAGAAGCGGGCACTACCTTATGATCAATCGCAAGCCTACATCGCTGGAATGACGGGCAGCTAAAATGAAAATTGACGTTATCTCACCTCATTTTTGATACAGTTCACTTACATTCACGCCGACTTTGCACGGGTCACCTTTGCTGCTGTTCACAAATCAGATCTTGTGTTTATGAGCAGGAAATGCTGTTGAAGAGGCCGAACATGTTTTCTCTTTTCTAAGTTTTGCCATGAGGGCTGACGGGCGGATACACACACGTCTTCCTCAGTGGGGAGCGGGATGAAACGAGCAGAAACACAGAAAACTTGTCGCCTCACGTGTACGCAGTGCGTGCTCCTCCCCGCGTCCGAAGCGCCGTTTTGCTGCTCCACAACCCTTCGCGGTGAGGAATTCCCGACATCACTCTGACGTCATAGAGGCTTCGCCAACCGGTGACGGTGCTTGAGTCACCCTGGCAACAAGGACACACGAGACTACGCGCGAGGCGGGGCTGGACGGGAGCCGGAGAGAAAAGGGGCGGGGAGAGGCGGGTCTACGAGTCGGAGTCCTCCAGCTTGCGCTGAATCGGGATTGGTCACCCGCTAACACATACTGAAATGCGATTGGCCATTCAACTGTTCTAATTACTTGTCAAAGCGCACGTTCCACTTGTTTAGAGCAGGTGAAGTAGTAAACGTGAGAGACAACTGTCAGACAACCGAGTTCAGCTTATTTCTCAAGACATATACCTCGATAAAAAAGTTATTGCCAAGACTTTTGCCAAAGACTTTCTTCTTTTCCTTGCGCCTTTTCCCTTCAGGGGTCGCCACAGCAAATCAACCTCCATCCAACCCTGTTCTCTGTATCCCCCTCTCTCGTAACATCCATAAATCTTCTCTTCAGTCTTCCTCTAGACCTCCTGCCTGGCAGCTCCAATTCCGGCATCCGTCTAACAGTATATTCTCCATCCCTCCTCTGTACATGACCGAACCATCTCAGTCTGGCTTCTCTGACCTTCTCTCCAAAACATCTAACATGTGCTGTCCCTCTGATGGACTCATTCCTGATCCTATCCATCCTCTGCACTCCCAAAGAGAACCTCAACATCTTCATCTCTGCTCCCTCCAGCTCTGCCTCCTGTCTTTTCTTCAATGCCACAGTTTCCAAACCATACAGCATCGCTGGTCTCACCACTGTCTTGTACACCTTTCCTTCAGCTGATATTCTTCTATCACATAGTAACCCTGACACTTTTCTCCGCCCATTCCAACCTGCTTGAACCCGTTTTTTTAATCTCTTTTCCACACTCTCCATTGCTCTTGACTTCTGCCAAAGACCGATGGGTATGAAAGACATGTTACTAAATAATAATAATAATGATATATACTTTATTAATCCCCATGGGGAAATTTTGTTCTCTGCATTTAACCCATCATAGATGAACCATGAGCAGTTGGCTGCCATCTAGCAGCGCCAGGGGAGCAGTTAGGGGTTTAGTGTCTTGCTCAATAGCACCTCGACACACTAGGAGGAGTCAGAAATTGAACCAGGAAGGTTCGGTTCCAAGGACGATCACTTTACCTCCTGCGCCACGCCGCCCCATGCCTACTCTATGAAACTGCTAAAATTCCACCGTCTCTAATCAACAGAAGCATTGCATTTGTCATATTTTAAGCATTAAAATTGTCAAGTACATCGTTATAATCGCTTGCTTCCAATAACAATAATGATAACAATAAAACACACATTTATAGAACACTTCCCATCAAACTGCTGTACAATGACCAGGGATGGTAGTAGTTTCCTGCATTTGCTGAAATGGAAGTGACATTCTTATAGAACACACGTGAGGTAAGATCATTCAGGTCATGATATTTGTTCATTTTGATATGATTGTTATAACATTCCAAAAAAATGACTTTAAACTGCTAATTAATCTTGTACCATTTAATACTCTTTAGAATGGAATAATTGGTAGTTTTTTTAATATATGGACGTATTTCAATTCTCGGCAAAGTCTTTGAATATTTTTTGGGCCGGGACCATCATAAAAAATAGATCAAAAGAAAATTGGTAATTTCTTTCGAGTCAACATTTATGAAAGCCAAGGTTGAAATAGAAGCAGCATCTATCTAATAACTAAAATGTAATTTTAGTTGTGTTGTTTAGTTACATATAAGTAAGATGCTTGCAGCAAATAAGTGAGGGGAGTTCCAAGTAAATTATCAATTTGTAGATGGTTATTATTAATCGAAATGATTAACTACTAATTCTATATGGAAGGATTTAACTTGGCCAGTTTGACTTAATACTGCCTTTGCAGGTTGAAAAAATAAAAAATGACATAGAAATTTAAGTGAATTGAAGAATTTGCAGCAGCAGCTCCCAAAAAACATCTGGAATGTGTAATCTGTGGAACTGTTCACTTAACTGAAAACAGTTATGCCTATGATCATTTGACAGAAATTAAACTGATCTTAATCAAGCCCATATCAAATTTCTATGACAAATATTGCACTAAAATCACACTATTAGATGTAATTACTTTCCTCAGAAAATAAGATGAAAATTTTGAAAATAATTCTCCAGTCTGTTTGTCACAGATACAGATGCAACAGACCCTGTCATACTTTTTCCACCATAAATTGTCTTATCAGGTATACACTCCATATTCCAATTTCATACAAAAATTTAGCAGTACAAAATTACAACACTGAAAGGGTTAAACATATCTGTGCGTTCATATTGTTTTATCATGAGTAAGCATCATAATTAATACTCTGTAAAAACACTGGCGATTGTTACATGTTCTCAAAGTATTCAGCATATTGATGAATAAACATGGAAGTAAAATGCACCTTTTTTGGGACAAAGATACAACCACAATGCAATATTTCTTGCTACATCTAATTTACTGTTTAATATGAGAAAATAATATGAAGATGTTTGTCTGGCAGAGTAAGTTTGTCTGAAGCGATTCAATAGTAAGGAATCTGTTTAGCTGACTACCTACTGTGTTATGCCACTATTATTCTGCTCATTTCTAATATCATTGTTCTTGTTTCTTCTTCTGTTACCTATTCCCTTCCTGTTGCTATGGTACTTTTTGCCTATTCACCTTGTTTTTACCTAATTATTTCTAGCATGTATGCACATCCACTCACTCACACAATTTAGTTATTACTTATTGTACAGTTCAGGAGACATTTCAGTACATGTGGTACTGTCATTGTGTATGTGACAAAAAAGAAAATTGAATCTTTCTGTTTCCAACAAGTTAATCAAAAATGTTGTTCACTGAAAAATGTAATTTTACCTTAATTTTAAGTGATAGGATATATACAGAAATAAAAGTAACATTCATTAATACACAGGACAAGGTGTTACTGTCCCTTGTGCCAAGATCCTAGGTAAAACACCTCGATAAAATACACTACGCTATCCCCTCTACCCTAGACCACTGCAACATATCCGTCCGTAGCCGGGTGCTAACTATTTATACAGTACTGGGACAACCAGCTGCTCGTTTAAATCAGTCCTCAACTCCCAGGCCCCACCTACGCTTAGGTGCCCTGTGTGGTGCCTGGTCCTAAATGATCTAACCTTTTGTTCCTCGTTGACAAATTCAATCAGCCTAGTGTCCCTATCACCAACTATAGAATTTATCTCGAACTGCTTTTGTTCCACCGCTGCTGCCAAACATTTCAATATCTAGTTATGAAGCCAAGTGTATCACCCCTGGGAATTACTAACTTTACATCCTGACAATATATGTCTAAGTGTACCCACCCCAGAACACATTTGGCAGGTAGTGTCCTCGCCCAACCATTGATTTGAGTTCTGGGGAGATGGTTGCACATCATATGTAGCCCCCATGATAAACCTAATTCTATTGACCTCCATGCTCCACAACTCTCTCCACTTCAGCGTTCTTCTTTTCACATTCTCCCAATTTACCCACTGTCCTTGCTTTGCCTGCAACACTGCTCTAGTATGCCTTACCACCTCCTCTTCCCTATGTGTTTCATCAACTAGCAATTTCCTCTTTTCTGCAACTGATGCCTTGCTCCACACCGGTTTTCTTAGACCCAACCCTAAGCCTCCACGCCGGCCCATAATATCCCCATGACTAAGGGCTGCTTGTGCTAGTTGCACTGCCTCCTTTGGGTTCCACTTCCTCCCTGTCTTAACTATGGTTTGCCACACTCTTAACCACTGAGTCCTTTGACCTGAGACTCATTTCCAATCTAACCTTAGCACACTTGAACTCCTCTGACAGACTAGAAACTGGCAACTCCAATGTGTATTTCCCATACAAGGCTGCGCTGCTTTGGCAGCGTGGGACTCCGAGCGATTTCCTAATAACTGAGGTCAACATGCTTTCAAGCTAGTCTACCTTTGACAGGGGAACCTCAAAAAATGTTACAGGCCACATCAACCAAGGCAACAGCCCAAACTGCAAGCACCACAGTTTCAGCTTCCCTGGGAGCCCTGACCTATCTATCCATAAAATTCCTTTGAATCGTTTCCTGCCTTGACTGCTCGAATTGTCCCTTATCACTAAGTCTTGTATCAAACCATCTACCCAGACTCTTCAACGGTTTCTCAACGTACATCATGTAGGTATAGCTGACATCATTGTCATCATGACATCTATGTAGGCCCTAATTGGAGGGAGTTGCAGCCGTCCCTGAAGCCTTTCTACACCTGCCACCCATTTGGAAGTAATAATTACCTCCAATGCCATATTAAAAGCTAATGGAGAAATTGTGCACCCTGCCATAATACCTATCTCCAGCTGCTGCCATGTTGTTCTGTTATTTTATGAAAACCTATGGTTTTAATAGTTTTCAAAACCTGACATATATTACCATCCTAATCATTAATAGAATAACTCCTTTGACAGTACAGTCATATACATTTTAGGGAACTAAGGCAATGGGGCAGTGGGATTTTCCTTTTCCAAGAGATTTTGCTCTTCTCTCATTTTTCTACCATGAAGATGAGACTGAAAATGTTTTTTCCTTTGGTTTCCTTGAATGTGTTGGAACCATTCATTGTGTTTTCAATGTTCAGGCGGTCACAGCTAGATTATCTGTGATAAAGTCAGAGTTACCATCCAGTACAACAATAAACACATGTAATAAGACTGCATTGTGATAATATACTAATTTGGCCTCATTCTTTGATGAACTTCACATCCATTCCAGAATGAGGCAAAGAAATGTCTTTTTAACAGATGAAAGTGAAAAAAGAACTCTAAAAGTTTCTATAACTTTACATGTTAAGACTTGCAGAGTAATTTATTACCCGAGAAGTCAAGATACCAAGAAATACAAGAAGTCTATCATGGCCTGGCGATGGCAGTAGAGGGTAATGTATCTCCTGAGTAGGTATAAAAGGGCAAAACATTGCTGAGAAACAAGCAAACCATCTTTGTTCAACATTTTTGTTTGCTGTTATTTCATGCTTTTGTTACAATCCATTCTGCTGGAATTTATTTAAATTTTGTATTGACAAAATCATTTATTTACAAAAAGTGGTCGCTCAGGGAAGAGAGTGACCAGACAAAGGGTTAAGTATAAGCACTTTGGATTTGCATACACCGACAAATAAAATTGAAAGCCATGTAGTTGTCAAATTTGGTTATACATACAGCACACCATCAGTGAAATTTGACCACTGCCTCATAAAAGAACCATGAGCAGTAGGCATCCACTTAGCAGCAGTTAGGGGTTCAGTGTCTTGCTCAACAGCCCTACAACAGGCTTGGAGAACTGTGGGAATTAAACCAAGAATGTCCGGTTCCAAGGATAACTGCTCTAATCCCTGAGCCATTCCTCTAAGGTGGTTTGCCTGTCAATAATCTCTCTATTTTGCTATTTGAAAAAAATCTACATCAAGTTCTTCATAGCAACATATTCCAGTTCTTATAGTGTACTCAGATTATTTCTCATGAAGATAAACTTCTTTGCCATTGATTGAAAAATGTCTTTTTTCAGTTCCGTTTGATTTTTAAACTTTGATTGCTGATATTCATTTCTGTCACTCAGGCTCACATGGCTATTCATCCAGATTCAGCTCGGTCTAATCAAATAATTGAAATATAACAATTACGAAGTAACTGCATAAAGCAATAGATCTAGTCTGAGATTTACTGCATTTTGCAATGAAGATGAATGAAATGGCCCAAACAGAAAAACCACAGAAATTCAATTTCAAACAACCTTAATGTGATTCTCATTGAATCATCATATTGCATTCTTGACACTACCTAAGCGGTCAATCCTGCTCTTGTAATGATGTTTCAAGGCACATCATAGTAGCATTAATGATTACTTTAAATGATTTCAAGAGTTTATTCTCCCTTTTTTCTGGCTCTTTGCACCATTTCTTAAGCTTGAAGCTTTCTCTCCCCTGCTGACAGGCCAAAAAAAGCCATACTTGTGAAAAAAAAGAAAGTCGAAAGCATCTGATATCCCTGTGCTGGGAATTTTGCTCAACTTCAGCAATCAGCGCTCCAAATCTAGACTTTGCTATCAGCCTTCTAAGACATTATGATTGCTGCCAAGCTGTTGTTGGGTCGAGATTATGGTTCAATCACAAGACTAGCATTTTTTTTCTGTTCAGGATTTCTTGAGATAGCAACGTTCTTTGGAAGAGATTCCTTGAAACTTTCTGCTGAGCTCTGCTTACTGAATATTCTCCATGGATTTTTTTGTTGGATGATCCAGGTAGGAAAATTCTCTATCAGCTACTAGAGACACCTGCACTATCTGTAAAATACAATTTCAAAGCAATATTTATAATTTTTAAATGTCTTCCTTGATACATTTCTTTCACATTATCTACATAATGTCTTTCATCAACATACCTTTGTGGTAGGGACTTTTCAGGTAGCCACTTTTAGAAACTGAAATGGTTACTCTCTTTTCTGATACTACTTGCTGAATATAGCACCCAAAGGGTGAATAAATTGGCTGATATTTTGAAACCTTGTTTTTATTTTTAATACATTCAGCTGCACAGAAAATTCTACTAACATTGCCTTCATTTGACCTGTTTGACTGTAGTTAAAACCTAGCCAGAATGCATTCAATATTTACCACAAGGACTGCTGGTAACAATATTTTAAATCATCATCATCCTTGCCTTTTGGCTGCTCCCTTCAGGGGTTGTCACAGCCAATCATCTTACATCTATATCGTTTGATATATTCCATGTATATTTATTCACAGAGGTGTTTTGTGGAATTTGTAATTTACATCTTGAAATGTAATTTTTTTTCAGCACATGTAAACAGTCACATATGTGACCATTCTGTTTTACTAAAATGAGCAAAAATAGACAAAACAGATACATTAAAAATCAACGAATCTGTTCAATTAAACTTCTACAAAATAAAAAATGGTAAAACAAAGAGAAATGTCAGGAACACTAGTGGGGGAAGTTTAAGGGGGCTGTATAATGTAAAAAAAAATTAAAAAAGACAAGCCTCAAGTATTCTGATACTCCTGTTCAAAGCCTTTTTCTTTGCCTTTTTTATGCTTCTCTTTCTCATTCATCGGCCAGCCGATATGGCCTTGGACATTCTGCATCACTGAGGAGAAACATTTGGCATTCCTGAAGCAGGCCTCACCTTTCTGCAACCAGGTCAAGAACCTATACATTGATTAAAGAAACTATAATCATAGACATATAGAAAGAGAAGATGAGAAACTAAGAGTAAGAGTACTATTAATACAAACGTGTCAAGATGAAATGCTAATTTCTGTCATTATATAGTGTTGAAGTTTATCAAAAGATTATCGGTAAAATGTAAATTGTATTTATTATTCCTTGAGAAACAATTTTTGTTCTTTCAGTAACTGACCTTTGATTTTCAACATTTGATGATTCTGTAGGAGCACACATTTGCATGCATCACATGGTTTTAAAATAGTTTGGGATTTTGGGGTAAAGTCTGAGAGGCCAGAGTGAGATGATTTGGACATTCAAATTGGAGGAATTATACATGTCTAGGTAGAAGGCAGGTGAGGTTGGAATTGCCAGCCCAGGAGCCGAGAGGAGGACACAAGGAGTTTTCCGAATGTGGTGAAAGAGGACATACTCTTTGTTTGTGTGAGAGAAGAGGTTTCAGAGAATAGTTAGATGGAAGCAGATGATTTGCTCTTGTGACACCTGAAGGGAACAGCTGAAAGGAAACGAAAAAGAAGACTTGGTTTAGACATAGTCCTGTTCGGGTTGAATTTAGTCTTACAGGAAAATTTGATTTTTTTGCAAGTTGCAAGAAAATATGATTGGTCATCTGCACGTCACAAAAAAGAATGTTGTGAAAGAAAAATTACCATGATGAAATTAAAGTCATGTTTGCCACACTGTGGGGATAAGAATAACACCCAAACAAGTGAAACAAAATTGCATGGACATAAAAGTGGTTCTATCATAATTGCTATGCACCGTTTAAAACAGCTTTGGGGGGAAAAAAAAAAATCTTGTTCGTTAACTTTTCAGGGAAGTTGTTGCCATGTGATAAGATGTGATAAGATGATGTCAAGAAACTATTGATTCCTACTGATGGAGCTGTCTTGTCCTTGTGTGCTTACAAGTCAGAATAGCTTGGCTTGTAATGTGCTCCCACACATAGACATATATTCCTACCCTCACCCCTCCACACCACCACCCAAAACAGAAAAAAATGTTATTCTGGGATATTAACTACCAAAGTATTCAAGATTGGTTGTAATGCATTTTAGCTTTGTTGCATACAGTCAAATTTAAGCTGAAAGCCTCTGCTCGGCCCTTTTTTGCCAGCTTAAAATAATGTAGTCCTAATTTTGCTCTGGTTTTTCACAATTGTATTGATGTCACCAGGTACTCCTGGGAGAGCAATCACCTTTTCCAACTATAGTCCCTTTGGGTCCCTTTTTTGACAGCCCTGTTTCTTTGTCAGTTAGACTCCATTAAGATGCAAACTGACTGACAAGTTGCAGCTTTTGTTCTCTGAGTTCTCAGAGACATCTGGGCAAAAACATGTCTTTCCACAGAGATTTTAAAGGACATAGGACGAATATGTATGTGTGTGTGTATTTACATTATATGGCAAAAAGTATTCTCTTACCTGCCTTGACTCGCATATGAACTCAAGTAACATCCCATTCCTAATCCATAGGGTTTATATGACGTTGGTCCACCCTTTGCAGCTATAACAGCTTCAGTTCTTCTGGGAAGGCTCTCCACAAGGTTCAGGAGTGTGTTTATGGGAATTTTTGACCATTCTTCCAGAAGGGCATTTGTGAGGTCACACACTGATGTTGTACGAGAAGGCCTGGCCCTCAGTCTCCACTCTAATTCATCCCAAAGGTGTTCTATCGGGTTTAGGTCAGGACTCTGTGCAGGCCAGTCAAGTTCAAGTTCATCCACGCCAGACTCTGTCATCCATGTCTTTATGGACCTTGTTTTGTGCACTGGTGGAAAGGGACGGGGCCAGCTCCAAACTGTTTCCACAAAGTTGGGAGCATGGAATTGTCCAAAATGTCTCAGTACGTTGAAGATTTCAGAGTTCCTTTCACTGGAACGAAGGGGTCAGGCCCAGCTCCTGAAAAACGACCCCACACCATAATCAGCCCTCCACCAAACTTCACACATGGCACAGTGCAGTCAGACAAGTACTGTTGTCCTGGCAACCGCCAAGCCCATACTTGTCCATCAGATTGCCACATTGAAAAGAACGATTCGTCACTCCACTGCTCTCCACTGAGTGCAGTGGCGGTGTGCTTTACACCACTGCATCCAACGCTTTGCATTGCACCTAGTGATATGTGGCTTGGCTGCAGCTGCTTGGCCAAGGAAACCCATTCTATGAAGCTCTCTGCACACTGCTCTTAAGCTAATCTGAAGGCCACATAAAGTTTAGAGGTCTGTAGCGATTGCCTCTGCAGAAAGTTGTCAACCTCTTCACACTATGCGCCTCAGCATCCGCTGACCCCGCCCTGTCAGGTTACGTAGCCTACCACTTCGTGGTTGAGTTGCTGTTGTTCCTAAACACTTCCATGTTCTTATACTACAGCTGACAGTTGACTGTGGAATATTTAGGAGTGAGAAAATTTCACAACTGGATTTGTTACACAGGTTGCATCCTATTACAGCTCCATGCTGGAATTCACTGAGCTCCAGAGAGCAACCCATTCTTTCACAAATGTTTGTAAAAACAGTCTGCCGAGCTGCTTGATTTTATACACCTGTGGCCATGGAAGTGTTGGGAACACCTGATTCCAATTATTTGGATGGATGAGCGAATTAATACTTTTGGCCACATAGTGTTAATATATATATATATATATGTATGCATATAGAAGAAGGAGAATATATATATAGATATTGTGGTGTGTCAACGAGGAAATATGACAACGACTTGTGGACGGGTTCAAACTTTAATGATAGACACACCAACAGAATAATTCATCTCTCCCAAACATTCGGGAACGTCAGTATAAGTACACTTCATAACCACGCCCCCCAAGCCGTCAGTCCCTGGGTGAGAGGTTACACCCTTTAGTGTCTGCCCCCCCCAACACCCAGCAGGGACTCCGGGCAACAAGTAGTCCTTCCCTCCTCCAACAAGTAGGCCTGAGCAATCCTCGGTAACTGCTGCGGCGTCCCTCCGTCTGGACCTCAGGGGGCGCCGGACACTGGCCTTGCGGACGTGCTGCTGGAGTACTGGAGGGGGGTCGACCACGGCAAAGAACCTCCAGTATGTGGGCCGGAAGCCGACAGCCAGGAAAACACATTTCATAAGAAATTTGCCATCGTCGGATCCCAGTTGCGAAACATGTCCTACATAAGGTCCCTGGCCAACCCGTTGCCTAAAGCTGTAAGAGAAAGTAGCCTATCCACTCACTACGTGGCGGACAGACTGCATCTCTAGAGCAGCAAGTTATACGCCGTGCGGCGGGGGGGGGGGGTGCTGACACCACGCGGCCAGGACTCCGGCAGCCGGATGGCCATGATGGGCAGGACCGGCTGTGCGAGATCGGACGACGTGGCCGAGGTGGAATCACATTTTTCCTCGCTATCGGACGTGATCACGTCAGGGTCACCAAAGTGGTGTGTCAACAAGGAAATATGACAACGAAGTTGTGGACGGGCTCAAACTTTAATGGTTGACACACCAACAGAATAATTCATCTCTCTCGAACATTTGGCCGCATCAGTATAAGTACACTTCATAACCACGCCCCCCAAGCCACATCTTTTAGTGTCTTTTAGTATCTATATATATATAGATATATTTTTGTTTCAATTGTTTTTTTTTCCATATTGAAAAAAAAAAACAATCTACAACTTTTGGAAACTACATGCTGTCTCTCTGATGATCTTTTTATGGCAACCCCTTCTTTTATAAAATATGAATAAATGAATGTTAGTTGTAGTCAGTTTATTTTGATATTGACCTGCTTCCCAAAATTATTTTTAATTGAACTGGATAAGGCTAACTCAGTGAAATGACTTGTGACTTGGCCTCCAGAGTGTGTGCTAGGAGACACAAATTAGATTATCTTAGTCAAACTATTAATACTCTTAACATTACTCTTGCTGTTTTTCTGATGATCACATCCAAAGTCGTTATTAATCTAAATGCCTAGCAGTCTTTATAAACTGCACAGCTGCAGGAGATTTATATTTATTTAAGCCCAGTCTTGCAGATGCTCTCAATATGTCACTCTGATCCCCAACTCTCACATGCACACTCATTATGTAGTTCAATCAAAGAGCTTGCACGAACAATGATCCATCACTGCTTCAGATATTGAATCATGGTGTGATGTCTTGAACCCCTGAGGTGTTCCCATTCTCATAATCTGTTTTACCATGCAGTAGAATTGCTAATAGACAATCAGGAGGAAAATTTTGAGTATTTGAAGACTTGCCTGAGGTTAGAGAAATTAGGATTCTCATACAGTGGACATTTTGTTGAGGCACAATTTGAAAACAAAATTAAATTGATATGGACCAAATTAGAATTTATTTGTGTTGCTCCAGATGACTCCAGAAAGGATTGCTTCAAACTTAAAAAAAATATCTGATGGTACAGAATATCATGTTGTTTCTACACTGAGTCTCCACTGACATCTGAAAGAATGGAAAATAAGTGCCAATAAATGGTGCTTCATATCATGAAAATGTTAGTATGTTTAACATTTGTAGTTGTAAGCTGGACCACTTATTTTAAACTATCTGCCCTCATGTGTTGTTACATTTCTTTCATGTCTCCATTTTCTTTGCTTGCGTGCATCGTCCTAATGAGTCTCAGTAATGTCTTAGTTTTTTGCACATACATAGACGGTAGGTCTTATGTTTCTCTTTTCCGTGTGGTTGTATTTTTTAATTTGATTTATAGGGCAATTTGTACTTTCTACTTTTGTTTACAAATGTTTTGTGTTTTTCCAAACATTTTTTTCAATTTATCAATTTTATTAACATTTTACTTTGCTTTTACTTTTACGAATTATTTAATTACTTTTTGCAATTTGTAATTAAATGTTTCATAATTATCAGATTATCATTGAGCTTTACATCTGTTGAGTACACTTGTTTCACCCAAATTTGGTTTGCTATGCTTATGCTTTTGCTCACATTGATAAAATCTCCAATAATTTAGCTCCACCAAAAATGTTGTATTTTTACTGTTGTGAATGTTCTTTAGTTCTTCTGTCTGCCAATAGTTTACACGAAAATGATTCAGACATTCAGACAGTGTTGAATGAGCCACGAGGAAGCTATTAAATTCTGGTACAGACCTGATTACCATAGCCAAACAATGGCAAGAGGATGATTTGTGAGAGGCTGCAGTTTTTAAAGTACAGTGTGTAGTCACAAAAAGTCTCAGTTTGTTATTATTCTGTAAGGCCTTTTGACACATGAATCAAGGATTGTGAGGTACCATTACCATGCAAGTAACCTCTAAATCAAAGGATGCTTCTGCAGAAGGAAATAAAAGAAAGTTCTAGTGCTGCAGCAAGAGGTAGAGGATTCCCATTAGCCATGTTTCCATACATCAATAAAAGGCATCCTCTACCCACCCTGTTCTGCACATCTGTGTCCTATGGTCACTAAATGGTACTCAAATCTACACTGAATGCAAATGCTTCACTGTCAATTCACTGTTGAACTACTGCTGCTTCTGATATAAATTTGTCCGCACTTTGGCTCCCCTGTTGATTTTGATAATCCTATTTGATGTAAATGTTACTTCTAATGTTTCTTTTGCCACTTTGTGCCTCTCGCATTTTCTTTGATGCCAGGATGTGCCAGAAATGATTACAAAATTACATTAACCCTTCTTGAACTACTAGTCAAGAAGGGTTTGCATCCCACTGCTTATAAGGGCTATCACAGAAAAAGGGCATTTTAATATATTTTTGAGTTTGCCTGTTATGTCCATTCTGATGAAAGTAGTAAAATATGGAAAGAATGGAAAGACGTATTTGTGACAGCTACACAGATGTTTTATCTCTTCAGTGTTAAAACATAGACCCAAAGCTCCAGTTTTATTTTAGTAAGAAGAAGATAAATGATGAGAATACACACACACACAAATGCATACACATACAGACCAAGAGAGAGACAAACGTTAAATAATGCAAAGGGTTTTACTGCAGTGCCTGGTGTTTTAAATGAGCTTTGTGAAGGGGGAATATACGGCACGCAATTCACAGTGATTGATTTCAGCATCTATGCAGGAGAAGATACCAGATGAAGATAAAACTGAAAATCACTAGATGATGTCGCATGAACATCAGTAGAACATTTTCTCTCTTATAAGACGTTAATGCATGATTTCACCAGACAAAGGATTCTTAAATGTGACCAAATTAATGTATACGGAAGTGTGACCATAATACTGAAACTAATAGACCCTTTCCACGGCAGAGATTTTTAATTATTCGGGCCGGGAAAGCAACAAAAAAGCAAGCAGAGATAAAACATTAATGATGGCTATTTTCTATTTAGGTGAGCCAAATCAAGTGCTCTGAATTTCTCAGTGTCCTCACATCAGTTCATTCGGTCCAGTTAAGTGAGCTTATGGTTGTAAAAATAAATCAAACAATAAAAAAATAAAAGTAGGCAATACTTGAGAGACATAAAGTTATTGAGGGTTGATTATGTGGTTGCTTGACTGAATTGCCTATTTCACCTTTATAAAATGCATTATGGAAAATTTAGTTATTAAAAATGATCTTCTTCTTTTCCTTTCGGCTTTTCCCTTTCAGGTGTCGCGACAGCGAATCATCCTTCTCCATCTAACCCTATTCTCTGTATCCTCCTCCCTCACGCCAACTAACTTAATATCTTCTCTCACTACGTCCATAAATCTTCTCTTCGGTCTTCCTCTAGACCTCCTGCCTGGCATCTCCAATTTCAGCATCCGTCTACCAATATAGTCCCTATCCCTCCTCTGTACATGACCGAACCATCT